>JACXGK010002808.1:0-50768 GCA_016801125.1 Novumbra hubbsi
CGACTTAGACCGGACTATCCCTTCAGGGCAGGGGGGCCCAAACTAGGGCTCGGTATAATGCGACGTTACTTTCGACCCTCTGCCCTCAGTCAAGTTTGAATTTTGGACCCCTGCTTTAAGGAGGTTTAGGGAGGATACAATGTTGTGAATAATTCAGCAGAATGAGCTGAGCCAAGCACAGACTTGGAACCTTTAGCATCTTTACTCTGGAGAGGGAAATATCAGATCATTTTTTTGTTCTATTACTTTTTAATTGCTCGTGATTGTAGTTGTTTTAACAGTGGATTTTCTGGTCTTTTACAGTGAAGGTTTCAGTAACTCAGAAGACACCACGGATAGTGATGAGGACCTTCCAGAACAACCGGTACATAATTAATTTATCACTTATACCATACTTATGGGTTGCATGTTATCAGATGATTACTTGTAATATGTTTTTTTCAATGGTTCAATATGATCTGCTAATGGACCAAACGTATT
The DNA here is from genome assembly GCA_016801125.1 of Novumbra hubbsi. Lineage (NCBI taxonomy): Eukaryota > Metazoa > Chordata > Actinopteri > Esociformes > Umbridae > Novumbra > Novumbra hubbsi. The sequence continues at coordinate 481 of JACXGK010002808.1, forward strand.
ATCCCATGCCACTTCAGCCCGTCAACCTCATGAACAACTCCTTGATGTCCTTGTACAAGAAGGGGGTCCCAGAGAGTGGGAACTCTCCTAGGAGAGATCAGTCCGCATCTGAAAGCCCAGTTCAAGCTCAATCCACCCCACTTGGCACTGCAACCAAGGTTTCTACCGGGGGATGGTTTATTGACCGGGGCAGAGGCCCGGAGAAGGACAGCGTCCTCATTGACCTTTGTCAAGAGGAGGCAGACACTCCTACATACAATGTAAGTCTTCAAGCTTCCCCTGTTGTCGACCATATCTTTTCCCCCCAGTCTCCCATTTTTCTAATACAATTTGAGTGCCTGTTTCAATGTCAACAGAAGCGGTCAGATGTCTCAATGCTCGAACCTGAGAAAAAAAACAAGAAAGCAAAATTAAGAAAATCTAAACGTCCGAAAGAGGGAGCATCAAAGGGCGATGAGGATATTGAGGCCAGTATCATGAGCAAGAAAGGTGAAGGGTGCTTTTTATTGGACCTTTCTGTTGTCAAACATGGCTAGTCAGTGTTACAGACAATATACTGCAAATGATTTAACATGTGAACCACGGTTGTGTCCTCTGACTGTTCTAGCACGCACAAAGTCTGTTGAGCTGCAGTATTCTACATTAAAGTTTGAAGATGTTGGAGGCAATGAGGACAAATTGACGGTACGCTAGAAACATTGAAACGGTCTTTTAATACCGTTTAGCTCTGTCAATTGGAAGCTCTAGACCGTTCAGAAGTGGGTTCTGTGAGCACAATAAAGTCACTGTGAAGCGGTGGACCGGAACGTGTCCGACAATGCCATGACCCATCTGGCCCTCCGTCAATGTAGGAGGTGTGTAAGCTGCTCATCCACTTGAGGCACCCTGAGGTGTACCAGCAGCTGGGGGTGGTTCCTCCCCGGGGGTTCTTACTCCATGGCCCCCCTGGCTGTGGAAAGACTCTGCTGGCCCAGGCTGTAGCTGGGGTGAGTCTGGATAGCGTTCTAGTCTTTTATTGTTCTGTCCCTGTTCCAGAAGGAATGTGCTGATCATGACTCTCCCTCCGTGTTAACAGGAGATGGAGTTACCCATGTTGAAGGTGTCTGCACCAGAACTGGTGTCTGGGGTGTCGGGGGAGTCTGAGCAGAAACTGAGGGAGCTGTTTGAGCAGGCTGTGGTAAGTGTCACTCCTGGGTCCCGGCGGAGCTGCTAGACCCTTAGAAGGACCACTTGGTGAAACAAACCACGTGGGTTGTTCTTCATCATTCTGGTCATATGACCCACACAGACCAACTCCCCCTGCATCCTGTTCATTGACGAGATCGATGCCATCACCCCTAAGAGAGAGGTGGCCTCAAAGGACATGGAGAGGCGGATTGTGGCTCAGTTGCTCACTTGCATGGACGGTAAGAGAAATGGATCTTGTGGATTTCAAAACTTCTGAGTTGGTGATTACAAAACTTTTGTACTTCTTTGATAGGAATATTCCCTTTTACATTTTATTGTCAGACGAGGGAGCGTTCAAATTAAGTTTCCTCAGTACACACAGATTACTTGCTTTTTCTTCGCTCTTTTCTTTGTCCCCCCAGACCTGAACACTTTAGCGGTCACAACCCAGGTTCTGGTCATCGGTGCCACTAACCGGCCAGACTCTCTAGACCCAGCTCTGCGCCGTGCAGGACGCTTTGACAAAGAAATCTGTCTTGGGATTCCTGATGAAGCAGCTCGTCTCCGGTAAGCGTCTCTTTATAATAGTAGTTGTGTTGTGACCCTTAAATACTCCTGAAGTATTTTTAGGAAGACCGGTGTTGAGACTCTCATTTCATTGATTTCTGCTCTTAGGATTCTCAAGACGCTGTGTCGGAAACTGAAGCTCCCTGAAGACTTTGACTACCGGCAGCTGGCACGTCTCACCCCAGGCTACGTAGGAGCGGACCTGATGGCACTGTGTCGAGAGGCTGCCATGACCGCCGTCAACAGGGTCCTGCTGGAGAAGCAAGTCCAGAACCAGATCCCTGTAGTGGAGTGTACGGAAGAGTCCCATGGGCCTCAGGACCCGGGACCTCTCCCGAAGGCCCAGGACGGAGCGGCAGAATGCGAGGCGTCAGCCGAACCGGAGAGCCAGGAGATGATGGACCTCAGCCTCGTAGCACACGGGGGAGAGCAGCAGCCCCAGGCCACAGAGACGGTGTTCCAGGTGAAGTGTGTAACAGTAAATGGTGTCAGAGTCACAGTCCGTCTCGCGCTGTGTTTATCAGTGGTGTGACCGTTCTGCTCTCATGTCTTCACCACCAGGGGGAGCTGTGTCGCTTGCTCTCTCTGCTGAAGAGCAGTGAGTCCCTCTCCCGGGAGCAGCTGGCTGGCCTGTGCATCCTCATGTCGGACTTCCAGAGTTCCCTGGCCAGTGTTCAGCCGTCTGCCAAGCGGGAAGGCTTTGCCACAGTGCCAGACGTCACCTGGGAGGATGTGGGGGCCTTGCAGGACATCAGGGAGGAGCTCACCATGGCCATCCTGGTGGGTTTGGTCTCATTAGTGTGTTGGGTTCAGTGTTAGACACTGATTATCATCTAGGCCTGGAGTGTCTGATCAGGTTAAATGATAATCATCTAGGCCTGGAGTGTCTGATCAGGTTAAATGATTATCTTCTAGGCCTGGAGTGTCTGATCAGGTCAAATGGTTATCATCTAGGCCTGGAGTGTCTGATCAGGTCAAATGGTTATCATCTAGGCCTGGAGTGTCTGATCAGGTCAAATGATTATCATCTAGGCCTGGAGTGTCTGATCAGGTCAAATGATTATCATCTAGGCCTGGAGTGTCTGATCAGGTCAAATGATTATCTTCCAGGCCAGGAGTGTCTGATCAGGTTAAATGATTATAGGCATCCTCTCTACTTGGCCATTTTCTGTTGCTTTGGAAGTGTCTCATTTGGTTGCATTAGCAGAGCATGTCGCTATTAAGGTTTCCCTCCTATCGATGACGGATATTCATCCAAGTTTCTTAAATCTGCATTATTCATGTGCAGATATGAGCATTATCACACAGTAGTGTGTTACCATCAGACTGACCTGTTTGTGTTTTAAAAGCTGTGTGTAGTGACGATGCACAAACACAAGGCGTAGCTGTAAAACTATGTTCCCATAATTTTGTCAAGTAGCAGATGCCTAATGAGCTGCATGGTTTGCTTAGTCAAAGGGTGGTACGACCACAGAAATAATCAAGAAATCTTCAATGCTCTGTGATTGCTTTTGGGCTTAGACATTATCGCGTGGGTTTGGTCATTATCGCGTGGGTTTGGTCATTGTCGTGTGGGGCTGGGTTTGGGTTGGGGCAAGAGGCTGATCAGTTATAGTTTTTTGTGTAAGTATGTATGTGTATATGGATGGTGCTGACCATAGTGTTAACGGTTGTGGTCACTGGGAGTCAAGGCAAAAACTAAAATAAACCTGTCAATACTCTCTTGGCGATTCAACATGTAGTTTTCATGGCCATGCTCTCATTTTGAATTTTGCTAACACAAAGACCACCTTGAAAGGAGTTGTCCATTGTTGCTTATAAAACTGCTGACTTCCTGTTTTCATCAGCGTTTGCATTTGTGAGGTGACTAATCTGCATGATGTAACCAAGGTTACCCTGAACAATGAGGGTGGGATTCTATCCTTTCAACTGGTTACTAACAACCTGGTACTTTGAATCTCTGCTATGATTAAGTTCCAACACACTGAATCAAATGTTGTTTTATTTACCAACCCCAAGAGCAGTGTTAGAACATTTTTAATCAGCCTTAGTCAGGGTAAATGGCCCTTTTTTTTTATTTCCAAAAAATAAACATTTGGTTATTCTTTTAAATCCCATGTTTTCCACAGACTTATATGGCATCATATCCTTAGCTACAAAGAATGTGATCGCCTCTCAACTTTTTCCATTGTTGTATTTTTTCGACTGCTCTAATGTGTCGGTTAGGTGATAAGTGTTAATGTTTCTGGACCTTGTGAGATAGAGATGAGTGGGGATCCGCGGACCTGAGTGAAACCCTCTTGGCATGTCCTTTTAAATGCTTCCGTTTCAGGGGTTTGAAAGGATTTATCCTATTACCTCCGGAAGAGCCGACTGTTTCCCAACAAAGTTTACAGATGCGTAGCCAAACCACTGCCACAACTGATGTAAAAAACGAATTCGGCATTAGCTCCTCTTGCTGCTAGTTCGTGTTGATTATTATTATTTTTTTCCTAATGCGTTCATATGCATGAAAGTCATGCATGGCATACAGTGGGGCAAAAAGGTATTTAGTCAGCCACCAATTGTGCAAGTTCTCCCACTGAAAAAGATGAGAGAGGCTTGTAATTTTCATCATATGTCCACATTATGTAATTTGGCCAGTCGGCACAGCCATTTTTTTTAACATTAACATGAAGACATTTAAGATCGCAATCTCTACAATTCGCTTAAAGTAGATTGTGGACGTTTTCAAGATGGATCTCAATATAAAATCGTCACATCGCCCAACCCTACTTCTCGGCTAGATTATTGTATTTTATTTGTACGTGGGTGTAGAACAGTCTGAACTCTTGCACCAACATACCCCTGTGCTGCTGTTTTATTTCTTTTTCTTTTATATTTGTTACAGATTTTGTTTTATCTAGATACTTTATATTTTTATCCTGTTCAGCACTTGGGTCAACTGTGGTTGTTTTATATGTGCTACATAAATAAACTTGATCTTGAGATTAACATATTCAATTCAGAAATGAATAACAGCCATGTGTATACATTTTTTTTCATATTTGTTTAGGCTCCTGTGCGTTCTCCTGAACAGTTTAAAGCCCTGGGACTCAGTGCTCCTGCTGGGGTGTTGCTTGCTGGGCCCCCAGGCTGTGGAAAGACCCTACTAGCCAAGGTACCATTTGCCAGATGCTAAATGATGTGGACTGTTGGTTTGTGTTGATTCGTTTTAACCATACTTCTTGTCTCTTATCTCAGGCTGTTGCCAATGAGTCAGGACTTAACTTCATCTCTGTCAAGGGTCCAGAGTTGCTGAACATGGTGAGTCATTCAGCCTGACAGATTCCTAGAATTCCTCGATGAGACTCAGACTGGTTCCAAAATTAGCACTTGCCAGTCGCCAAATGCGGGTGTATTTTGTCTTTGTCGAGAAAATGATGGAGTTGACACGCAACAGGGGTGGGTAGAAGGTAGGCCTACTGGTTGACCGTTTAAGAAAACCCAGCCATCATGAGTAGGTTTGTTGCTGGACTGGAGCCCCCAACAAAGAAAAACAAAATGGTTCAAGCCGAGGAGACCACACCTAGCATGGCTAATGCGAGCGCCCCCTCATCATCTCCACCACCGAAAATGATGAGGACCATCTGTGAAAGATGATGAAACAAAGGTGTTCCAAGAACATGGCTGGAGTTTAAGGAGGGGGTCACAATGTCACCAGGATTGCACGTCCGTGACCAGGGCACAGGCTCTCTGCCTCCAGGCTCTCAAAAACATCCAGCACAAATACTGCCCCCCTCTTTCCCAAGGTCTCTGTGAGCCTTACATCCATCACCATATGTTCCCCTGGATATACTTCACCATACCAGAGGATCAGGCCAGTACAGCTACTAGTTTTTGGCATAGCTTAGCAGATTGTCTAATTATAAGAGACAAAGGACCCCTAAGACAATGACAGAACACCCGGGCTGTGGGCGTAATCCTGGGTCTTGCGTGCCAGGCTTTAACAACCGCTGGAAGTGGTAGTCTAAGATCCCAAGGATAAGATGGACATTATTATATTATAATATTAAGTCCTTAATAGATCATCCTTCTTGCACTTAAAGGCAACTAGGTCTTCCACTGTATTTTTGTATTGTAATGTGATACACCTTAGTGTTGATACAGTGTTGAAACAGTTGAATTAAGGCATGAAGTTAATGTTACTACCATGATTACTGCTTTCTACTTTTGTGTTGATTGAGATTCGTATACGACCAAGTTGACATGCTAAATATTACTAATAGCAAGTTGCAATTGTAAAAAGCAGTACATTTTGCCGTGACTAGTAAGCCAAAATTAAATGTTGGACCCTGGACCTGTGTCCAGTAATATTAACTTTTTGTTCAGAGGTCTGCTGAAATAGTATTTGTAACGGAAGTGCTCTATTGAAATCAGTAGCATTGTCTCGAAACGCAGGTGTAATGGATGCAGAAGTCCTATGCATAATTTATTTGGTGATGGCTCAGTTCTGTGCAGTCACAGATGTTCTTAATTAGCGTTGTTTTATTCTGAGGGAGCACTGCTCTAACTCGCCTGTGTCAATTTGCAGGGGCAATCTGCAAATTCACTAGCATAACTCAACTGAAGTTTAATTCCGTCTGGTTTTTATACTGTGATGACATGTTCCCTTAATTGTTTTGTGCAGTGTAATAGGACTGGCACTTGTTGGTTCATTGCTGGAAGTACCCACTTGTTTCATGCTACTTCTGAACATGCTGACATCTTTGGTTTGGCTTGGAATTCAGGCATTACTGCAAACTCTTGTTCAAACATGAACTGTACATAGTAAAGTTAAACCACAAAGATAATAATTTAAAAAGACAAAGACACTTTGTCAACACAGAAGTGGAAATTATCAGTTTGTCTCAGTATAATTTGTCTTCATAATGTATAACTTCATTTTACTAAGGATCCATGAACAGTCCCAGTAGCCTTTCTTTAGTGAGTAGTGAGTGTTCACACAGAGAGGAAGATCCCTTTCCTGAAGTGCTGGAGGGTTTAAATGATAGGGTTGATGGTTGTCTCCCTTACTTTTCTGTGTGTGCGAGCCTGACGTGTGTGTGTGTGTGTCCACAGTACGTGGGAGAAAGCGAGCGGGCTGTGCGACAGGTGTTCCAGCGAGGGCAGAACTCCGCCCCTTGTGTTATCTTTTTCGACGAAATCGATGCGCTGTGCCCTCGACGCTCCGGTCATGAGGTGAGCAGGACTTCTGTTCCGGTGTCTGTCTAGAGGAAGATTGATGATGATGATGACGGGAGGGTGTGTCCTCAGTCAGGAGCCAGTGTCCGTGTGGTCAACCAGCTGCTAACGGAGATGGACGGGCTGGAGTCTCGCAGGCAGGTGTTCATCATGGCTGCTACCAACCGACCAGGTAGATGTTCCCCATCCTGTCAGTCGTCACCACGTAGATATGCACATGTCACACAACCAACAGGGGCCCAGATTGTTACTCGTGTTTTGGGGTATGGTGTTACCCTTTAGACGTGGAGTCGTCACCACTATCAACATTCTCCCTGTAGATATCATTGATCCTGCTGTGCTGAGGCCTGGTCGTCTGGACAAGACTCTATACGTGGGCCTTCCGCCTCCGTCAGACCGACACGCCATTTTACTCACCATCACCAAGGTAACGGTTGAGCGCTCCGATGCTCGCCGTGGCTTCTCACAGCGCTGGGGGCTGGCGGGGCGGAGCAGGGGTGGTTGGTGACCTGTGTTTGTGGCGCAGGGAGGCAGCAGGCCTCATCTAGAGGAGGACGTGAGTCTGGAGGAGATCGCGCATGACGAACGCAGTGACTGTTTCACGTGAGTGTCCCGGGGGAGGTCGGGGGTGGGCTGACGGACCACGCTTTAAAACGGTCTGCTTTCCCCTGAAGGGGCAACAGAAACCCATCAATGCAGAAGGTTCCAGTGATTGACCTGAAGGTGCTTGTGGCATGATGTTTGTGCGTGGTCTCATACAGTGGGGCCGACCTGAGTGCGTTGGTGAGGGAAGCGTCTGTCAACGCTCTGAAAGCCTACCTCCTGACCCAACCCAACCCGTCTTACTCTGGTAACACTCTTATTTTACACCGCTACCTTGGTGTGCTGCTTACATGCCTCTATACGTGGCCACCATTTATCACACTCAGTCTGTTTACATTGCTTTCCCAGGCCTGATAAGGGACCCATGGCCTTAGTAATTCTATTATATTCTCCTCAAGGGATTTCAAGCCTCAAGGTGGTCAGCCCACTACTTATCTCAGTCTTTGCTCTTTTTGAACTCCTCAGGTCACCAATACTCCACCGGCTCTGTGGCCGACATCAGGGTGAGCAAGAAGAACTTTCAGGACGCATTTAAGAAAGTACGGCCGTCTGTGTCTAAAAAGGTAGGATATATCGGACAAATAGTTAATCACACAGAAGCTTTTTCTGTCTTTTGGAAGTGGAAATTGTTGGAAATGCTTGAAACCCAACCCTGAATCACTGTAGACGGACACACCCACATATCAGTTACTCTGTGAGTGTCATGCCTCAAATCAAATGGTTTTAAGTATTACACAAGCCTGTGTCTGAGTCTGTTGGGCAGGCAATGTAATAGCAGGATGTAACTTGAGCCTTGAGTTTCTAGTTTATAAGCGAACAGGACCTTAGCCTGGGGCAAATATTCCAGATTTGCCCCAGGATATTATTGCCATATGCAGTGTCTCCCAGAGCAGCCAAGGAAGGCTGGACTCTTAGGCCAGGGGCCTCTGGGTGCCTGACTGGTGCCCTCGTCCAAATCCTCTGTGAGGTCGTCCTGTTCCGCCAGTTTCTCTGTCTATTAATAACTACTTGCCTGTGCTCGGCTGGATATTCAATGCTTTGGATGTGCTTTCATGTCCCATACCTGACTGGTGCTTTGGAAAAAAACATTCTGAATTTGCGTTAAATGTTCCTTCTGTGGGGTTTGTTAGGAATTGCACTGACCAGCTGTGGGTCCTCCCAGAGACGGGTAATTAGCCTGAAACACCTTTGTTGCTCACCTGGACTCCATTCGGCCAACCTTTGGTTGCACCGCTGCTCATTCAGTCTTCCAAAGCATTTATATGCAATCAATTATTTTCTGTTTAATATTTGTAATTAAGTTGGAACACTTTGTAGATGTAGTTTTTAGCTTTGATATTAATGACCTTTTGGTGTTAACTAAATCAATTTTGATTTAATCGTGTAACACATGAATATGTTGAACCGTCCCAGCTGGTGAGAAGGTTTGGGTACCAATGTCATGTGGTGGTCCTATCAAGGCACAAGTAGTCATGAGGGTGAACCGTCCCAGCTGGTGAGAAGGTTTGGGTACCACTGTCATGTGGTGGTCCTATCAAGGCACAAGTAGTCATGAGGGTGAACCGTCCCAGCTGATGAGGTTTGGGGACCACTGTCATGTGGTGGTCCTATCAAGGCACAAGTAGTCATGAGGGTGAACCTTCAAATGCATCCTGCCATTACTCAATTGGATGGTTATTATTATTATTTTACAAACATTTCATTAATAGCATTGATTTCTTCCACAAATGAATAAGCTAATGACACAATCTTTGAGAGAGGGAGCATGATTTGATTCTTGATTCCTTTGTGGCTTAGTCATTTGACATTTTTTGAGTTGTCTGTGACTGAACCAGCCTCGAGTATGAAGCTGAGCACTCCTTGTTGGCCCATGCGCTGAGGGTCAATGTGGGGAGGTGTTCTTGACAATGTGGGTTAGCCCATCAGGAAATACAATACTTCAAAGTATTGTTTGTCCTGTTCTGGATGTTCATATTCCCAGTAACCCAGTGAACATGGAAGCAGCATTCCACCATGTGGCAATTAAGAAGGAAGTTGAGGAATGTTGTAATTATACATTAGTAAGATGGGTAGCAATGTCTTTTGTGGTGTCTGACTTTACTCTCAGGTTAAACCAATATTTCCTGTCTCTGTCAGTAAACACTGCAACACCTTCAAGTGATTTAAAAAAAAGTTCTGTTGAACAGTAATTTCCAAGTATGAATACACCAAAGTACACACGCTAAAGGGTAAACCCTTTTATTGTAGCTAATGACTAAAAGGTTAACATTAAGCAGTGGGTGATTTAATGACGTAATCTGATGGTCCAGTCACGCTAGAACAATTAGCAATGTCACCTTTGCCCAGTCATGTCTAAGATGAACCACTAATTCAGATGTTCATTTGATGTAAATCCTGTGGTCAGCAATATGGGAAGGAGACTGGGTAACTGTTGATTTGTGCACTTCACTTTTCTCACACATCCTCTAGCGGTTTGTGCTTCCTGGGGAACTGACCGTTCTTGTTCTAACATTTAACTGCTGTTTGCGCATCATCAATGTGTTCTTGGCCTAAAGCAAACATAGTTCAAACATCTGCTGGATCAGACAATGTTTCCAATGTGATTTTAGCTTATTCTTCTGTGTTAGTGTTTACTTGAGTCTAAAGCCATTGAGTTTGTAAGGATTTTATATGACACAATTACCCTTTTATTTCCTCTTCTATGCAGGACCAGCGTATGTATGAACAGCTGAAGGAATCTCTTACAAGGTAGAAGAGGATTTGACCAGTGTCCAGCAGAACAGAGAATATCACTGCTAACTACTATGGACCAACACTTTGGACATTTTGACTCTGTAATTACTTTAGAGTTGCTGTTTTTCAAATGTAAACCACCTTTACATTCTCATGAAAGAAAATGTCAGTACATTGTAATAAATAACTTTTTTTAGAAATGAATAATGTGTAAAGACTGTTATAATGAAACCATGGAGCTGTATGATAGCAGGGGTCAGCAACCTTTAATATCCAAAGAGCCATTTCCCCCTATTTGCCACCAGAAAGTGTCTGGAGCTGCAAAAGCTATTTGATATCACAGTTTATATATAGTTACACTATATATTCAAAAACGACAGTGTGTTGCATTTATGAAATTATAGAACAAGTATAAAGACAATTCTTGACATTTTATTTATGTTATATCAATACCAAATTCTGTCATGTGTAAACCTATAGAGGTAAATTAAATAGATAAATGCAGGTCTAAATATGTTCTCCCCTTGTTTATTTTAACTACTCTACTACTTTTCTCTTTTTTTTTTTATTGTCCATTGTTGCTTTACCCAGGGCGAAAAGCGTAAGACGATTGACCACGCACTTGACAGCCACATAATAGGATGTGAAGCCCATTTTAGTTGACAAAATATTATGTTTTTATTTTCAGTGACAGTGTCACGTCAAACTTCAATATAAGAGCTGTTTCATTTGAAAGATTGTCTACTGTGCAAAATATTTTTTCCCATGTATTTTTTTGTCAAAGCCCCAGAGAGCCGCAGCAGAGCCGTTAAAGGGCCGCATGCGGCTCCGGAGCCGCGGGTTGCAGACCCCTGGTCTAGAGTGACTCCTGGGCAGAACAATGCATTTAAAAGCCGTAGGTAGAAAGCCAACAATTCACATTTTAAAGACATGTTGATGAAGATTGCATTTCGTGATCATGGTAATGAACCACACTACAAAGAGACCTGCATAGACTTTATAGCAATGCTCATTGCATGTGCTTTATTTTTGTAATCCTCACTTTGCTGAAAGCTGTGAGTCAGTTGTGTGGAAGGGGTTGAGTCTTTGTCCCACCCACTATATTCTACACACTACTAAATGATTGTGCCGTCTGAGAAGATTGTATAAAGCTATTTTTACTAAGCTGCGAGTATGTATTTGTTCACCACTATATAACGTTATAGTAAACACAAAAAAAAAAGGATTATAGGGGTGACCTTCCAGCCAGTGTAAACCTCAGCTGGCGACAAGTTGAAGATGTCTATAGAAATGCCTAACCGCAGTTTGGCACCAACTCTGGACCGAAGGCTTTGTCAATGTTTACTTTTTCATGTCCTTCCTGTCAGCCAAGGACGGCCAGAGCACTGGGTCGTCGGAAGCTCCAAGAGCTTTCCTAAAATGGAGTCCGCCTCAAACAGAGTACGTTGAGTTCAGCCTGTCTGTGAGGGAGGCTTCCATAGCCACTCTGGCTTGTTTGGCAAATCGCGCTCCGTAAAGACTGGTAGTCCTTACCATGGGTGTATTCATTTATCCAAATACATTTTGTGGATACGTCATCCAGACATTTACTGATCAGGCGTGTGCTGCCTGAGCGTCCGCTAAGTGATTGAAATGAGAGTTAATTTGGTCATTGGAAGTAGTGTTACTCTGTCATGCAGATTGAGTTGAGCCCTAAAAGCATGTTATAGTGTGCTACTTTGGGACTGTCCCAGTGAAATACTGTTCAACCACGGAAAACATCTTTCATCAGTGTGTAAATTGATACCATTCACATTACACAATGTAATGAACTTGCCCTACGCTTAACATTTACTCGACTACTTGGCTTGAAGTCCCAGAAAAATCACATACATTTTTAAGAGGGCAAATTCCAATCTTTTATACTTATTGTACCAATAACAACATTTTATTTTGCCTTGCATGTCCCTGAAGTATCCCAACCTTGAGTATTTTACCAGTAAGCCTGTGGTCTCATCAGTCTTTAACCTGTCAGGTACATTTCTAGAGCAACAGATTGCTGGAAACAAACTTATTTTAACAGCATGTTATCTCTGTTCCACAATCGTAGTACAGGTGAAGCTGGAGTTGCTTGATTCCCAGTATACAACCCGCTACTCCGGGGTATGACTCCAACCCGCTACTCCGTATGACACAACTCCAACCCGCTACTCCGTATGACACAACTCCAACCCGCTACTCCGTATGACACAACTCCAATCCGCTACTCCGTATGACACAACTCCAATCCGCTACTCCGTATGACACAACTCCAACCCGCTATTCCGTATGACACAACTCCAACCCGCTACTCCGTATGACTCCAACCCGCTACTCCGTATGACAGGACCATGTGGTTGATTATTAAAAAGGATGACAATCAGACAAAGCTAAATTAATTAGTTTAATAATATCATATAAATGCAGTAATGCAAAAGGCAAATTTTACACAACTCCTCATTGTTATGGAATGTAAATATTCTCTGAATTAAATAGGTTTGATTTGAGTACATTAACTGCTCTGTGCTTCTTTCTTTCAGTCCAGTAAACCCAGCTTTGAAAGGGCCTGGCGCTCCCCAGCATGAGTTCAATGTGTGTTAATACTGACAAACATAACAAACCACCACTTTGTCAGAGCCCATGAATCCCAAATCAAACCTGCTCAAGGCAGATGCTTGGTTTGGTCAGACGGTGAATTTGCATCAAGACAAAAGTGACAGGCAAAGCATGTGATGCTATGAGTAGGATTCTGTTTTCAAATGTAAAAGGGATTGGTTTTGATAAAGTTACATTCCTACTCAATAAAAACTAGCTTGAAAAATCCAACAAAGAATGTCTTGTTCGCAGCACGTCCGAGCTGTGCACATTTACTGTTTAATGTTTGGACTTCCTCAATGGTTTTGCATGTGCACATCACAGGTCACAGTCCGGTGTACCACAACGTAGGTTAATATATACCTATCTGGAAACATCTATAGATCTATATTGATGACTAAGGGAGTGTGAATCTGTTGTTGTGGTCTATCACTGATAAAAACTTTTTGTTTACTGCGTTTCAATTGAAAATGCTACTTGAGGCATTGCATGCTGCTTTGAAAATGTTAAGGACACAGTTATAAATCAGACCTTACGAAATGGAAGTGTAACTTTTAAGTTACTTTTTTGTTTTCAATTAACTAGGCCTTTGACGGGTTTTCCATAAAATATGGTCACAATAGCTAATCTCTTTTGTAGTCTAAAACCATTTGCTACAACCTACAGTAGAATTCTAAGTAGTGTTTATCAAACGATAACAGAAGTTAGATGTAGTTTGTTTTTCCGTCATCAGCATCTGCATTACACTGACTTACACATTTAAGGCTGCCGTTTGCTCTCCATAAAAGCTAAAACATGAGCAAAACCAAAGTCACAACATTTGATCTTGTCTGGTTTTAAAAAGGTGCATTATCTACAGCCCTTGTCATTTTTATATATATATATATATATATATACACACACACACTATTACTGAATGCCAATCTTCCTCCCAAAACTAAACATTATCAAAACACACTGACTAGAGCATATTTCAGTGCCTTGGACTATGTAGATATTATTAGACTGAGGTATTGGCACAGAACGAAACAAAAACTCTTATGTGCAAATGTGTATTTAAAATGCTAACGATGTTAACGTGTTGGTGTGGGAGTTGGATCTGGCGTCAGATGTGTTCAGTGTTGATTGGTTAGAAAGTGGGAGAGGTAGATTTACTCCAGCTTGACCTCTCCCTTCAGCCTCCTCTTCACACGGGAGTAGGGACTGAGCTGGTCGTCCATAATGAAGTCATAGAGGACCTTTACCCATGATGTATAGTGGGGCAGGTCATCATAGTACTCTGAGGCGATTTCCTTCACCTGGTTAAGAGGGTAAACAAAACTACATTATAACTAATCCAAGCAAGGACATCTGCATTGTTAACAATAGGAACAAATAATGGACAGATTTGGGCAAAGTGTAAGCTAGCCAGATCCCATTGGAACTTTTTACCAACCATTTGTAGTTCTGTGACGGAGTAACTCTGAAATGTTTGCATCAAGTCTACAAATGTAGTTGGAACAGAAAAGCATGGAGATTTGAATCTCCCATGAATAAGCAAAGAATCGGAACATCAGTCAATTGTAGTCTAATTCAATTTGCATATTCCCACATCAAAGTATTTGGTTGTGAGTGCAAGTCCCAACTTCTGGCTTGAGGTTTTTAACCCATGTCATCTCCCCACTCCCCCCTTGTCTGTGCTTCGGGTGTCTTCAGCTAAAATGTTTCCCATCACCCGGTCAATGCTTCATCAGCTGTTCTGAGAACTCACATGCATCACTTTTCCCCTATCAACTAACAAACATTCTTTGCACAATAGCGTAACAACCTTCAAATCATTTGCATTTCCATTCACAGTGTGTGCTGTAAAATACAGCTGGAGTCCAAAGTCTCCCTGAGTCTGGTGAAGTCTTGCTTTTATAATGACTAGAACAGCCTGCCTAAACAGAAAGTGTTTTTTATGGATGTTAGGTTCTTATTTTACAATACATCTTAGACAATGGAACTGCTGCCCCAGATCCAAAACACCATGTCAAGGAATCTAGTTATTAATGCTGAACAGACCCACAGCGCAGTGTTATAACGTACCTGAGGTAGCCTGCGTCCCGGGATACTGGGGAAGTCATGGTGCTCGTTGTGGTAGCCAACGTTGAAGGTGAGCAGGTTGAGGGAACCGTAGTAGGAGTAGGTCTCGTGGCCTTTGAGGAACATGTAATGCTCCGCGATGAAGTGTCCAGAGATGGGATGCAGGCCCATCCCCAGCAAGGAGCCCACCAGCATGTAAACCATAGCCTTGGCGCCACATAGCCAATAGAGGGCCACGTTGAAGGTCACCTGCACGGCCAGGTTGGCCAGCTCCAGCCTGGTGACGGGCTTGGGGTTGATGCAGAGAGGGCGGATGGTGTAGAACAGCGGCTGGAGGATGATCCAGACAAATTTGCGGAAGCGCGTGCAGAAGAACCAGCCCTCGAAGTCCGTGGGGATGTCCACGTCCACGCCGTCTCCGCCCAGGTAGCGGTGGTGGTCCAGGTGATAGCGCTTGAAGGCGGCGGAGTACGGCAGCCCAATGGGCAGGTTGGCAAACATGGCGAACACGCGGTTCCACATCGCCCGGTTGTTGCCGAACGCCGTGTTGTGGGAGATCTCGTGGATGGCCAGGGTCATGGAGTGGTTGATGCAGCTGCCGAAGGCGTAGGTCCAGAACAGGACCCACTTCCAGTCCAGGTCTTGGACCAGGAAGAAGGCTAAGAACTGGATCATGACCATCATGCAGACGATCCACTTCAGCCTTGGATCAGGCCCCATTAGAGTCTTTATTTTTGGGTACTTTGCTGGTAAAGACCAAGAATACATGTTCAGTACATTATCTAATTCAGCCTTCCTATTTTGACGATCATTTCTGAACTGGAATCAAGATCTAATGGTTTCCTACAATTTCAAACCTGTTGTTTGTAAGCCCTCGTTTTAGATCTGGCCCACTTCTGTCAAAAGCCTCCTTATTTTGGTACCTTAATGTAGGGGATTTAAGTTTAGTCAGCACAGGCTTAGTGAACCCCAAACGATCAACTACAAACACTGCAGACACACGGTGCCTGAAGAAATGGTGACATTTATTTTTATTTTTAAATGCACTAGTACTGAGCATCAATGTCCAGCAACCACACAAGGACATGTACATTTAAAGAATACCATTTCAGATTAGACCTGGGTCCGTAAAAACGGAGGGTTAGGGTTAGCCTAACCCCTAACCCCTACTACGGGCATCCGTTTGAATTCTTGACAAAGTTCCCATGAAATGGATCTACTAAAGTCTCAGCCACTCCTTACAGGTTTAAGCAACTTTGCCTATTCCTGCGAAACATTAATTCAAATATCAAAGGTGAAAGAACGCTTTGGAAAAAACAACTCAAACCCCTAAAATAGGTTAATATCCAGCTAGCTAATTTAAGTATGCTTTAAATAATAGTATTTTACAGGTATATTTTAGGCATTTAGCAAACAGTCACATCCCTAGTGACTTAAACTTTTTAGGTAACCGCAATGTACGGGGTCAAAATGTAAAATGTTTGCTCTAGCCAGCTTGGGCTCTGGCTACCTTTCTCGTTTGTATACATCCAAAAAAGTTCAGAGTTGTTGGTGGGCATTTCAAAAATCATTCTGCTAAAGGCTGTTAAAAGGATTTGCCATTTTACAAGTTAGCTTTACACAAGAGGATGTTTTAAGACATGCAATGTAAGGTGCCTCATTTGTTACCTGATTTGCACTGTATTTGTTTCTAAGTATATAACCTTCATAACTAATACTGAGCAAGCTGTGGGGGGAAAAGCACTTACTGGTAATTTACCACTAAAGGCTTTAAAACAAGCTGTTAATTCCAAATGAGACTATAATAAATAATAATGCTTAGGGTTTTGTTAGGGCTAGGACAATACCTAACTTCTTTTATGGGTGCTCAATTTGACCCCCCCCACACAGAATGACTACATCGGAATGTCACCATCCTAGGAAGTAATGTCATAGTTAGTAATAACCTAATCATGCTTGACAATTGGGGCAATCCTATCACAGCGTACCACACGTTGGTTCATTTTATCAGTGCTGGTGAAGATAAGGGTGATAAAGGATGACAGAGTCTAGAGGTTCTAGTGGGCTGATTAGCAGACCATAGTGTAGCGCTCAAATTCAATTGCACTACTCTCTTTCACTTTCTGGTGTGATGCCTGGAGAAGTTATCAGAATCAGCTAATCCTGATCACATGTACACTAAGGGAACAAACATTTGGGGAGAGCAACTTACATAGAATTATGATTCTTTAAAACTCAGTCATAGAGGGTATTCAAAGAATGTTCCTTTGGGCTATTTGCCAGTTATAAAGAAAGAGAAAGAAAGGAGTTAATGCCTGTAAAACATTTCCTATGTGAGCTACATTGTAGTTCTGTGTTGCATTAAGAGCTGTGCTGTGAAAGAGGCTTGAAGAATGTGTTCATTGAACATGTGATCAGCAAACATAGGCCTATACATGCCTGAAATGCTTTCGGTGAGCTCCAAAGGAGACCAAATACTTTTATTTGTATTTACGTCGCTAGGACTTTGGTGTTACAGTGTTGTTGAAATTGATTTTTGTTCTCCACAATCAATCAGAGTTGACATTGTCCGTTATGATAAATACACCCATACCATGATGCCGACACCACCATGATATGCGTAAATAAGCTACTCACTTAAGTGTTGTTTAATATTTGTATGGTGTGATATTCGTCCCAAATGTGAAGGAAACATCGACTGGCTTAATCGAGCAAGATTATACATTGCCGAGCAGGCAGCGATGTGGATATAAAATAGAAAGTGACATGAAATGTCAAATAAATGTGATTAAACTAGATTAAATTATTGACAGAAAATGCAGTGAAGGACCCAGTTACTGAAGTAATAGGTACTGTTCATCAGCGACAAACAGCTTGAGTCCTTCTATTCCCACGGCATTCCTGTGACATCTTTACCGCATCTATATTTAGATTCCAGGAACGCCTTAATTACATCTCTCCTTTACTAATACTGAAACGCCATGTTACACAATTGTGCACAGGTTAAGAAATCAAACTATAGCCCTATCTAATGAGTGTGGTTGCTTCACCTAGCCACAATACTATTATCTCACATTCATATTTATTTATTTATTTTTATAGTCACCCTAACTCCTCCTACAGTTCTTGCGCCACCGAAACATAACAGGTATCAAAATGTTTGTCTTGTTTCAGATTGCATTGCCATTGTTTTGTGGAAGGTTTCATTGCAAGGATTAGGAAATATTCATGTTTTTGTGGTAAAAAGCCATAGCCACAATGAACGATGGGTAGCTAGCCACACTGAACGTTGGTTACCTAGCCACTTGCGTTACATGCTGCCGGTTCTGAAGTGTTGCAAGTAATGCTAGCTATCAACAATACTGTTCATGCAGTGACAATTAAATGGCACTGACTTCAACCATGGGACTTAACTTCATCCTTACTTTTGACGAAGTATTTTCCCGTCTTTTTGCCGGCTATTCAGTCTTTTTTATGCTGAAGAAAACTGCGTTAACTTAACAAACAACTGGTGCGACTGCAAGCACACTTTACAATATCCCCAGAAAATGTAGCTTTTATAGTAAATCAATACAAAAGCATTACTGTCTTCACCAGTTTTTACTTAGCATGTAATAAATACAATTCATTTGACAAATTCTTTCCGGTCTAATTATGCCAAGTAAAGCTAGCATACTTTCTGGTTTAAATACATTTTGAATGCAGAAAGAGAAAGACCCTAATGTGCAATGTCATGCCATCTGGACTACCTATTGAAATGTGCCTTTTATAAACTGAATGTGTACTTTAATTAGTAGATATTGTGTGAGTGTGACTTCCAATCATACAGCCCAGTCAATGGATATGACTATGGTTACAGAAATAGTGTCTGCGGTCAGTAGCAGTATCCTCTGCCATCTAGCTGCTGAACACCCGGTAACATCATGAATTATTAAAAAAAGACGTTTCTTTTGTCAATTAGTTATTTCTGAAATTGATAGGGCCCAGACTAAGCACAACGACAACTTTTCGTTGACCAATTAGCTGAAGTGTTTTATGTAAACATTGAATTATAAAAATGCCAGGGAACAAAAACCTCTTAGACCATCGATCCCACGTATCCATGAACATGAGTACCGGCTGCTCAATACAGGGGTTCTCTTCATCACAAAGGACGGCCACCTGATAATCAGATTCATTGATACCCAAGAGGAGGGTGGGAAATAATATTCACATAAAAACAAGTAAAAAATGAATCTGTCCTTGACAAATAGACATAATTGATCTTAAGTCATTGCTGTAAATGAGAATGTGTTCTCAGTCATCTTAACTGGTAAAATAATTAACAAAAAAACATTAAAACATCTGTTCCCTTACCATAGCGCAGTCACCATGTGGGTAAGTCTTTCATTAGTAATTACCAATGAATGGTCATTCAAGTAGATTTGTCAGTATCATATGGCATTTTCTACCTCGTTATGAATGTACCATTACAAACAATTGACCACCTAATGCATTGGGAATCACACTAGCCCTAGACAGAGCCATATCCAGTGTATTTTTGTCTGTGCAGTTGCCTCAAAGCCATACTTGTGACTGTCAGTGGATGGCAGATAGCTGGTATCTGACCAATAACCAAAAGGTTGCTAGATTCAATCCCAACGCTGGCAGAAATGGTTTGTTCTGTCCCGGACCCTACAGGTAACCATAGTTGTCTCTTAGATGACAAATGTGGAGGCACTGTGTTAAAAGTGGAAGTGATGTTTCAAATAGAACTTTTGGGCACTTGATTTAAAGAAATGTGTATTTCTACGTCATGGCGTTGTTGGTGGAACCCATTAAATGTAGCCTTTGATGATCAAATCCTTCGAACGCAACCTACCTCACGCCTCCTGTTCCCGAGTTCAGTGATCTTGGCATCTACACTTTGTATGCAATGCCCCTAATATACGCTCATTGTGTCCATATTAGTTTGTGCCACACTCTATTCAGATAATAAACAAATTTAGCTACTAACGTACATTATTCCACTTAATGTTTTGGTTGTCATGCACCATAGCACCAAAGAAAATTCCTTATATGGAACGTGCAAATATACTTGGCAATAACGTTTTTTTGATTCCGGTGGACTGCGTATGGTACTGCTGTGACATTCCCGTTTTGACCATAAAATGTATACATGACTGTAAGTAGTTTTGTATATCATTTGCTAAAACGTATGCCAAATTGCATTAGTATGAGCGACATGTATTCTCCCCTCGAATATTTACAATTCACAAAAAGCCTACGCTACAGCACTTTCAGGGAGTGGCTCGTTTAGTCGTCTGCTGCTTAGGGTCAAGTCGGGTTAGGGACTTGTTTCTAGGAACGTCATTAGCTAGTTAATAAAGTTAGCTAACGGTTTCCTGTATGAACTACCGTTACGTGATGGGGAATATTTTACACAATCACATACACAGCGGCAAATCAATTCATGTTCAGTAACAAAATATTGTTAAAATGTATGGCTAATGTCTCGTATTTTGGTAGACAAAATTGTTGAATAAGTTGATCCGCTGCTACCAGCTAACGTTGGTAGTAAAGTCCTGTAACGACTAGGCAACACAACCTTCCCCCCGTTTAGCTACCTAAGGAAATAACACAAGGTAGATGGCCCGCTAACGCGTTAGCCACCTAGCTTCAATTATCACTTACAGTACACTAACAAATCCCGTTACTGTAACGTGGTTATCCATCTGTCCTGGCTGTTGTGAACTACGCTACAGCAAATACAGGGCAGTTACAGACAGGACTAGTTGCCTGTAATG
This sequence comes from Novumbra hubbsi, assembly GCA_016801125.1. Classification (NCBI taxonomy): domain Eukaryota; kingdom Metazoa; phylum Chordata; class Actinopteri; order Esociformes; family Umbridae; genus Novumbra; species Novumbra hubbsi. Next base: position 21,237 of record JACXGK010002808.1, read on the forward strand.
CAAGAAAGTGCCCTTTACTATAGCCTTCGCTAAATGATAAAATTATAAATCTTGCTTGCGACAGTAGCTACATTTGATTCCTTGAACGGCACATGCAGCAACTGGACTTGTTAGAAAAAAACATGTTTAAGAAATGAAGAGCGTTTGTTAGCTTCTTGTCGGGGTGTACAGTCAGTGCCGCTGAAACGTCGCTTACCTAAAATCTCTTTCCTCCTGTCCGCATGTGGCTGATCTGTATAAACCCATTCAAAATCTTCACGAGCGACACGATTCCCCATTTTCTTTTTTGGTGTAGCTTACCAGTACAGAATTTTAAGACATTTAATAAAAGTTATAAAATCTCAACTCCTTGATTACCTAACGGACCCGCACCACACACAGTCTAGCTCAGAAAGGCAAAGGGTTGAAATAGAGATGGCTATCGCGCGGTTTCATTTCGGGGTGGAACCAGATAAATAGAATACGCTTTAATATGGAAGCCAATTTCCGCCACCCAACTGTTAAATTACACCAGAAAATGCTGACATACGTACACTTTTTTTATTTATAAGTTCGTCAACATTTTCAGATGTTACCAATATATAAAATACTTGCGGCAACGGACTTCCATTCTATTTCTATGCTTGTAACTTTTTACATGCACGCTTCAATCATCACTGTCATAATGTGGCATTATGTGGTACAATAAAACATTGCTTTGTTTTTTTTACCGTATGTCACAGTCTCTTACCACGTTTCCTTTAGAAAATATGCCTTTCACGTAGTATGATACTTGATAAATGCTTCTTACTGTACATGCAGGATGGAGCTTGACAACAAAAAAACTAGCCATAAAGTCAGTAGCCAGCGTTAGTATGGTGATGCGATTTCTTATGAGAATGTTTTCCCCACCCTTATAACACAATGAGACTGTGTCCTCACACAAACGACTGTTGTCTCCACAAACGAGGTCCTTAGTATCTCATTACGTCTCTGTAATTGGCACCATTAGTATAGTGATGTTCATTCCAAACGTACCAGTTGTGCAAAACATAACCTCATTCAATTTATTTTGTAATAGCAAAATAATTGCAACATTTTCTATTTTTATTTGAAAGGGAAATGTGTTATAAATATTATAGCAATTTGGCTGCTAAACCAACACACAGCATTGTTTCCTTATGTCAACATAAATGTCATAGAATTGTTTAACAGGAACTTGTTTTGGCATGTCAAATGACCAATGTCGTTTTTGCATAAGGAAGTCCTTTCATACTTACAATAGGCTTTGCTTTTGTACTATAGTGAAATGCTATATCAATCCGCTACAGTCAACTTAGTATACTGTACTTTTATTTTTGCAAGCAATTCTAATGGTCTAGTGACTTCTTGTGGTAGGTTAAGCAGCTGCAAGCTCAATCCCAGTAGTTTACATGTAAGTCATCTGGTAAATGCTCTTATACAGAGAATTTAAGGGATCTGTATTGATTGTGGTGTAGAATTACCAAAGACGAAGAATTTAGTATTCAGTTTTCATACTACCTTTGCTAAAAAAACCTCATGGACAGGAATGAACCATTGTTTAGGAACAGGACAATGCAAAACAAATCTGATCTGGATGTTAACTTCTTTTAATGCATTTGTACATTTTTAACCATAATGTGTGCAACATACCATACAGTTAGCTCCAGATAGGCTAACTTACAAGATTTTGCTTATACATACAATAATCCACATCTAGACTTTTAAAGTACATGAGGTTTACAGTACACTCATTTCCAAACTAAGAGGCCGTCTCAAATTAAGCCACTAGATAGCATATTGTTTCCTGCCCAGTGTGTTTCTAATACACGCTTGAGTCCAATAAGTTGTGAACTGCGTTTCCTTCGATGGTTTCATGCCCCAAGTGGTTACATTTCCAGCCTCAATATGGGCTTGCAAGCCAACCTCACAAGGCAAAAAAAACAGTGCCCAGAGATCTTGAAATTGGAAGTTGTGCAAGACATTAGTGCATTTTCTAACAGTTAGTCAAAATCATAATTGATAAACCGCTACCGTAGTTGCACTGCACTCATTTGGCAAATCTGAATATTTCTTGAGCAGATTCATCCTGGTGTTACATGGAGAATAATAATTAAATTTAATAAACAAAAAAAGGTGTAGCCAACAACAGCACAACTGACTAATTAACGAGACACACTGGAGTGGAGACGTTTCCTAATTGGCAAGTTTAACATTGACCTTAAAGAAAAATCTCATGACTGGTCAATCAATAGAGGCGGATTTGCACATAAAGCTTTTGAATAATCTTCCACAAGACAGGAAAAACATGATACCAGTATATGAATGTGGCTTGTACTTTAGCTAGCTTAAATTTAGCTCGCATAAATTCAGCCAGTTGAGATTTGATCAATGACAGTCATTTCTAAAACATAAAATGTAAAGGAAAATGTTTTCTAAGATTTTTTTTTTTAAGGAAATGATAGATTTGACAATCCAACATCTGTCCTTCCCATTGCCTAATTTACAAGTCGTCATTTTACATTTCTCAGGCACCATAGTTTACAAGATGCTTATTCTGTTATAGTATCCTGCCTGTTTTCACACCTATCTGCCCAGAGACAGCATCTTCATGTGTAACATTTCAAATCAAGTGTGTCTTTGGCTGCAGGTGCCAACCCGATTTCAGAAAAGGCCTAGTGGGTGCTGGTCTCAGTTTCTCCCTTTCAATCGGTGCCTAATGAACAGCCAGGCCACCAGGTGGGGGAGGAGCTCCGGTCTGATTAGAGACCAAAGGAATCAATCGTGTACAAAGTAAAAGTGCAAACCTGCAGACACTCAGCGAAACAGGGTTGGCATCTGTGCCTTAGACCGATAGCTAAACACGGTACATTATAACAGGAAATCCCCCCCTCTTTGCTCTCCATATGGTGAATAAGAATAGGCTACGATAAACATTATTGTTTTTGTCTAAGACAGAAGATAGTTCACTTATAAAATAGAAGTGTAAAAACAAGCCTAACACTTTTTGGGACTACAATTTAGATGGGATGGGGAAGTAATGTAATTATCGTCCATAGCAGAAATCTAATGTCTTTTATATAATTTAGCCGTTCTCAGAAAATAAAAGATAACATAACAAATTGATCATTTATATTTTCAAAGAATCTCAACAGGCCAAGAAAAAAAAAGAAAACAATTAGAAAATGACTGATCTTCTCTTAAACTAAAAAGTTATTTGCGTCAATAAGGACAAGATTGATTCAGAGGCAGAATTTAAACATCCTTTTTCCCTGAGTGGTCTCATCTAGCCAATGTTATATACATATACACACACTTTTTTCTCCCACCCAAAATACTCTTCTTCAGTGGTTATGCAATGCATATTAGAAAGCTTTCATTACTTTTCTTCACTGCAAAAACAAGGCTCTCCTACATAGGAGCTGGCTTACCACTGGGGATTTAGTGCTATTGATGGATGAGAAAGGAGTCGGACTTCTCAACCCAACCCTTGCCTTGTCAACTAACGTGCAAAATCTTAGCAGCTAGAGTCAGTAGTAGTAACTATGTAGTAACCATGTAGTAACTATGTAGTAACCATGTAGTAACCATGTAGTAACCATGTAGTAACCATGTAGTAACCATGTAGTAACCATGTAGTAACCATGTAGACTACCAGCACCCGCCCAATATGCCTTATCAGCACAAAGCCATGTCCATAGTGTAGCTTCTGTAATAATTCAAGAGGGAGACGACAAGGGGACTGAATGGCAGGGAAACACAGTGACTCCTGACTCCTTAACCATGACCCCGCTCTCCTACACACATTTCAAACAATGAGAATAGAAACCGTGTCACCGGACAGGACGTGGTGGGAGTTGCAATCAGAAAACAAACTTAAAAACAAAAACATCCCGCACCCCCTTATTTCTTGCTGCGCAGCCGTTTGGACTGGCGCTGGTGGTCCCAGGTCCTCCGGGAGCGTTTCAGGGGTGCGCTGACCACCTGAGCCCCAGCGGAGGCCGTGGGACCCGTTGCCGTGGCGACAGCAGCAGAAGTCACCGCGGCGACGGCGGAGCCAGATAGGGAAGAGGACGCCGAGGAGGCGGGCCGGGCCCCTCCCCCAACCGCGCTGTCCATCAGTTCCCGGAGCTTGTGCTCCAGCTCGGCCAGCCGGACGTTCTGCTCCCCGATCACCTGCGTCTGCTCCAGGAGCTTCTGCTCCTGGTCCTGCAGCTGCTTCTGCTGCTCCAGCTGCTTGACGCGCACCTCCTGCATCTCCCGCCGCAGCACCGTCACGGACGCCCCGTTCACCTTCACCTGCTGCTGCACCTTGGTCATCTCGGAGCGCGACGGCGTGTTCTTGGCCAGCAGAGACATGGTGGTCAGGGACGTGGAAGGCCCAGCCACTGAGGACGGGAGACAGTGACAGAGGAGGGGAGACAGTGACAGAGGAGGAGGGGAGACAGTGACAGAGGAGGAGGTTTTCAGTGACAGAGGAGGAGGTTTCAGTGACAGAGGAGGAGGTTTCATTGACAGAAGAGGAGGTTTAATTGTAATTGTGAAAGTGGACGTAGAGTGTTTCCGCCATTTCATGAAAAGTTACTATGTTAGAGAGTTGTATATTTTCTCGGTGCCAGAAAAATGCAGGTGAACAACAGAGCATAGAATGTTGTGTTAATGCCGGTCACTAAAAACACCATTCATACCACTAATTAGCCTGTTTTTACTTTGGATAAAACAACAAGCATATATCAAACATTTGGTTGAGATTTTTTGCACTAACATGGGCGTCTGTACATTACAGGAACTTGGCCATAAAACGGTCCAGGTTGTTGTAAGCTACCTGGGGCAGAACCGATCAGACGTCCTGACAAGTCGGCCCCTGGAAGCCTCTTCTTCAGGATGGGGACGATCTTCTCGTCAAAGTACTCCATGGCCATGGAGGAGATATCCCGCAGCTCCTGCAGCACCTCGTGAGCCCGCTGGGGAGCGCGGGTGGAGTTCACGTAGCGCAGCACACGGTAGATCTCATCAATCACCTGGTGGGGGAAAACGGGCCCACGTCAGGTGGAAGAACCGTCTATTATATGCTTGGTGTCACGCCTGCAGACGAGTCACGAGATTCAACGTCATGTGATCCTAGTGTTACATGTCGCAGGTCTGAGGAAGTAGCTAGTAAATTTATGTTTGGATGGAACCGGTCTTCCATTTAATGTTAACTTCACATTTTCACATAGCTCATCTCAATTACCTGGACTACATTAGATCTTTAATCTAACAACAGATCTTATGGTCAGACGGGAAAAAGAAAAGCTAGACGACAAATACCACAAAAAAAACATTGACATCCTTTTACTAGTTGGCATTTCCTATACAGAGTGATGCTAGCAGGTAGCAGTAGTAGGTACCTTCCCAGAGTTAGCATATAGAGTGATGTGTGACTAGCAGGTAGCAGTAGTAGGTACCTTGCCAGGGTTAGTCTATAGAGCGATGTGTGACTAGCAGGTAGCAGTAGTAGGTACCTTGCCAAGGTTAGTCTATAGAGCGATGTGTGACTAGCAGGTAGCAGTAGTAGGTACCTTGCCAGGTTTAGTCTATAGAGTGATGTGTGACTAGCAGGTAGCAGTAGTAGGTACCTTGCCAGGGTTAGTCTATAGAGTGATGTGTGACTAGCAGGTAGCAGTAGCAGGTACCTTGCCAGGGTTAGTCTATAGAGTGATGTGTGACTAGCAGGTAGCAGTAGTAGGTACCTTGCCAGGGTTAGCCTACAGAGTGATGCTAGCAGGTAGCAGTAGTAGGTACCTTTCCAGGGATGAAGCAGCAGAGATTAGAGTCCACATATTTCATGAAGGTCATGTTGAGTAGGGAGAGGCGCGTTTCCACAGCAGCCAGGATGTCAGCGTGACGGGCCAGTGAGTGGTTCCGTCGCTCCGACTCCCGTCTACCACAAGACAAAACTCACTAAATAACACACACACTGGACAGTAACACACACACACTGGACAGTAACACACACACACTGGACAGTAACACACACACACACACACACACACTGGACAGTAACACACACACACACACACACTGGACAGTAACACACACACACACACTGGACAGTAACACACACACACACACTGGACAATAACACACAAACACACACACACACTGGACAATAAAACACACACACTGGACAATAACACACACACAATTATGATTCAAATCTATGCAGCATCACTGAATGATCCCTTTTCAGAGATCATTAAACAATGAAATTACTGATTTGGAACAAAAGAACGAAGCCATAAAAAACATTTTCAAAAGTCCCAAGGCATGAAGAAATCACTTTCGCAATGCGATAGCGCTGTTGATGAAAGTTGGTGAGTAGTCTATAATTTAGGTTTATATTATTTTGTTAAATCACCCTTAATGCTGTAATCTTATTCTGATATTACCAGAAGTTTAATGATTGGCCCGAATCGAGTAACATTTTACAGACCAAAGTATGTTTTTTACTGGTCATCTTTTTTTTATAATATCTAACATAGGTTCAACACTTCCAAACAGTACCACAAGAAGTCTCTATCTTTAAACTTTGTGGATTTTGCTGACTTGTCTCAGATAATCTGTTAATTTCCACCAAGATGCGTTAATAACCCAACTTTTAATATGCTTGTGTATATATATTCTGACAGTATGCATTTTCCATACTACACCAATCAGTTAAAAAAAAAATATATTATGCTCTGCAGACAGTGAGGCATTTCGCAGACAGTGTTTAGGGTACAGAGAATTGTGCAATTAACAAAAAAAACTACCAAAAATACATCCTGCCAGCAGCTGTGCAAGGAGACAAAAACATCTAATGTTGATCAAAACATGATGGCAGGAATTGGGCCAGAAATCAGCAAAACCCTGGCAGTGCAAAATGTGGTGTACAGAACCACACCCTGAGAACCTGTCGGTCCTAGTCGTCACAGGGCTGTTGCAGCAGAGAACATCAGGTTCTCGAACCCTGGACAACCAAGGAGTGGAATAACTTTGGACAACCAAGGAGTGGAATAACTTTGCCATCTCTGACACATTTTAGTTCAGTTTTATTCAGTGACTGAACTCCGCTGACCTCAACACAAAAGAACATTTTTGGGAAGAGATTTCATCAGACTGCTTGGAGCATGACTGTATTGCCGTCCATGTTGTAGCAGTGGCAGGATGCTATTGCATTAGTGATCAACATCCCTGTGGAATATTTCGACACCTTGTATAATCAACGCCCTAAGGACTCGGGACATAAACGTCATATAGTCTCATATACAATGTAGAATTCCCTCTCTCCAGGGACGAGACTGACCTTGGCAGCTGGGCTTTGACCTGCCTCTGGCACAGGCTATGGTAGCGCTCCACCTTGAGAAAGCCTTGGTTCAGCATGCGCTGACAAATCACATCCATGCGCTTGCATACCTGTGGGGAAACAAAACGGGGGTGGAAAGGCGTGGTTGAGTTTAGTTCTATTGGGTCTCATTTTATCCGACATCACCACTTAAAGACTTTGTGTCATATCGAAATACATGTTGTTGTTTCATTGACTGAATTTATAATATAATTTCTCTTTTGCCATCAGTCTACACACATACACACCGTATACGGCAAAGTGACTTTCTTCTGTAACAATTCTTACTTTGTAGAAGAGGCCGGCAGCAATTACAGCAGAATGTTTGTGTGTTCTAGTTCATCTCCATGATGCTTCACTGTTGGTATGGCACTAGCCGGGGGACGCGGCACTAGCCGGTGGACGCGGCACTAGCCGGTGGACGCGGCACTAGCCGGGCGACGCGGCACTAGCCGGGCGACGCGGCACTAGCCGGGGGACGCGGCACTAGCCGGGGGACGCGCCACTAGCCGGGGGATGAGCGGTTATGTTTTCACTAGACATGGTGCTTAGCATTCAGAACAAATACTGCAAAAAAAATTATAATCATCAGGGAACACTGAAATCATACAGCAGGTCTCAATGAACTAAATATATTTAAGATCAAAATCTTTACTGTACATTGTGTAACAACGGTCATTGGAAACCAAAATCACCAAACCACTGAGGGCCGGATACAAACTCACACCGAAAATCAAAGCAAACTATTCAAATCAAAGGCTGTTCCAACTTGCATTGATTTCATCACGGCAACTCATAATGTGACTCAGTAGTGTGTTGTCAGATTCATGTCTGGAGAGCATGAGGGCCAATCAATGCCTTCATCTCCCAGGAACTGCCTGCACACTCAGGCCACATGAGGTCAGGCATTGTCCTGCACCAGGTGTAACCCAGGGCCCACTGCACCAGCGTAAGGTCTGACGATGGGCGACCATCCAAGGGTATACCCACAGCCAAACTGGTCATGCTGGATGATGTTGCAGGCAGCATAACATTCACCATGGCGTCTCCAGACTCTTTCAGACTGTCACGTGCTCAGTGAATAAGCTGCTCTCTAATGTGAAAAGACCAGCCAATTCTGGTGTTCTCTGGCGGATGCCAATCGAGCCACTAGGATGCAGGCCCTCTTAAAGTCTGTTTCTGACGGTTTGGTCAGAAACATGCACACCAGTAGCCTGCTGGAGACTCAGTCAAGAAGGACAGGCCGTGAGCAATTGTCTGTGGCCACCACCTTCAAAATCATTCTCTTTTTGGAGGATGTCTTGCTTTTGCCTCTCCAGTGCATTTGTTGTCACTTTCATTTGCACGAAAACTGGTATCATTGATTTACAATCACTTATGATTTAACTGGACAGATTGATATCCCGGAAATGTAATTGCCTTGGTGTAATACTGTGATAATTACAATGTTCCCTTAGTTATTTTGAGCAGTGTAGTTAGATTTGTTATATCAGACCAGATAATGTATTTCCCCTTGCTTTCAGGTGACTTCTCAAACACCTTTTACTCAAAGTTGCATCAGCCTAGCCACTATCCCGGACTGATGGAGCGCTGCAAAAGTAGTTGTCCTTATGGCAGGTTCTCCCGGAGGGAAACTCTGAAGCTACGTGGCAACTGGGTTCTTGGTCACCTCTCTCTGAATAAGGACCATCTCGCACAGTTGCTTAGTTTGGACGGACAGCCGACCAAGCAGTCTTGGTGGTTACAAACAACTCAATGCTTTTCAGGTCTACAGTTCCTTGTACTAGATGTATAAATACATATACAGTGAGGAGAACAAGTATTTGATACACCACCGATTTTGCAGGTCTTCCTACTTACAAATCATACAGAGGTCTGTAATTTTTATCATAGGTACACTTCAACTGTGAGAGACGGAATCTAAAGAATCCAGAAAATCACATTGTATGATTTTAAGTAATTAATTTGCATTTTATTGCATGACATAAGTATTTAATACATCAGAAAAGCAGAACTTAATATTTGGTACAGAAACCTTTGTTTGAAATTACAGAGATCATACGTTTCCTGTAGTTCTTGACCAAGTTTGCACACACTTTGGATTTTGGCCCACTCCTCCATACAGACCTTCTCCAGATCCTTCAGGTTTCGGGGCTGTCGCTGGGCAATACAGACTTTCAGCTACCCCCAAAGATTTTCTATTGGGTTCAGGTCTGGAGACTGGCTAGGCCACTACAAGACCTTGAGATGCTTATTACGGAGCCACTCCTTAGTTACTCTGGCTGTGTGTTTCGGGTCGTTGTCATGCTGGAAGACCCAGCCATGATCCATCTTTAATGCTCTTACTGAGGGAAGGAGGTTGTTGGCCAAGATCTCGCGATACATGGCCCCATCCATCCTCCCCTCAATGCGGTGCAGTCATCCTGTCCCCTTTGCAGAAAAGCATCCCCAAAGAATGATGTTTCCACCTCCATGCTTCACAGTTGGGATGGTGTTCTTTGGGTTGTTCTCATCCTTCTTCTTCCTCCAAACACAGCGAGTGGATTTTAGACCAAAAAGCTCTATTTTTGTCTCATCAGCCACATGACCTTCTCCCATTCCTCCTCTGGATCATCCAGATGTTCATTGGCAAACTTCAGATGGGCCTGGACATGCGTTGGCTTGAGCAGGTGGACCTTGCGTGCGCTGCAGGACTTTAGTGTGTTACTAATGGTTTTCTTTGAGACTGTGGTCCCAGCTCTCACTAACAGGTCTTTGAGAGCCAGAATTTTTACGGGTTGGTAGGTGATCAAATACTTATGTCATGCAATAAAATGCAAATAAATTATTTATCATACAATGTGATTTTCTGGATTTCTGTTTTAGATTCCGTCTCTCAGAGTTGAAGTGTACCTATGATAAAAAATTACAGACCTTTACATGCTTTGCAAGTAGGAAAACCTGCAAAATCGGCAGTGTATCAAATACTTGTTCTCTCCAATGTATGTATATGTATATATATGTATACACACACAATATACAGTGGAGAGAACAAGTTTTAGATACACTGCCGATTTTGCAGGTTTTTGCTGAAAATCACATTGTATGATTTTTGAGTAATTAATTTGCCTTTTATTGCATGACACAAGTATATGATCACCTACCAACCAGTAAGAATTCCGGCTCTCACAGACCTGTCTGTATCTGAATTCCGGCTCTCACAGACCTGTCTGTATCTGAATTCCGGCTCTCACAGACCTGTCTGTATCTGAATTCCGGCTCTCACAGACCTGTCTGTATCTGAATTCCGGCTCTCACAGACCTGTCTGTATCTGAATTCCGGCTCTCACAGACCTGTCTGTATCTGAATTCCGGCTCTCACAGTTGAAGTGTACCTACGATAAACATTACAGACCTCTACATGCTTTGTAAGTAGGAAAACCTGCAAAATCAGCAGTGTATCTCCAAACCCAAATATCAATGTTCTGGTAACCGACCGTGTTAGAGATTACATTACGTAGGGGCTGTCAGATCACACACATTGGCCTTGAGGGACATACTTGAACTACCAATCGTATCCAAAGTTATACAAGATGAAAATAGGATGATAATACATGAATAATGCACACACACACAAAAACCACAGTTGCAGTTGGTTCAAAACAGGCTTGTTCAACAGGCAAGTGCACAGATAGAACCCAGGGAGGGGGAGGGGCTTATGTTCCTGGCAGGTAACTGCACAATGAAAATGTGTTCAGGTTGCATATTCAATAATGATCGATGCATTCAGAATCTTTGTCATAAAGAGTCAATGTGGTTTGACATCAGACTACTAAGGAATTGTAAAAATGGATTGTTCCCAATGAATAAAAAAACATGTCTGACTTTCAGTGTTTGAGGTGACAAAATATTGATTTCAGAAGCACAATCTTTCTGGATGGCAGTTAATAATAACAACAAGCCTACTATCAGACTCATTATAAAAACGTGTTTATAGACCTCCATATGTGGTCTGCTTTTGGAGAGACGTATATCTAAATATATATATATAAAACAGAGGAGTTGAACTTGCAGAAAAGCAGATACGTGACGTATGCAGTTAAGTTATTTACTAAAGTATCTAACTACTTTATACACTTTTAATGTTGGTGTTTAAAACTGACCACAATTGAAAAGGATTTACTTGTTGCTATGAATACATAACTTGGCTTTTGACAGAAATAGTCTGATATGTACATAACTATCTTTTGACAGCCTAGTACTGTAGCAAGCAGTATTTAAGTAATTTAAGAAAGTATACTTTATTTTGTAGAGCTATATTACGTTCTGTTAAAAATAAAATGATAGGCCTCCAACACACATTAATTTCTCAGGTATTACTGGAAAATACAGCCTATTTGTAGGTTGCATCATATTTCAATTGTTTATGTGGCCTTTTTGGCACGACTGTTTATTCGAAATGGTAATAAATTAAATGGAAATAATTGGCGACTTGATAGATGGCAAAAAACGTTAATCAATACTGTAGCTACTGTAATTATACTGGTGCTAATTCAGAGTAAGTTGTTTCTATTCGTGCTAAATAACAAATGTTAGTTTAGCTACCAAGAAAATACGATTAGGCTACAAATAAGGTGGTGCCGATTTGTTAGTTGTGCAGTTCCAGCCAGTACAGGGCCCTAACGTTATCCGTAATAAAGCAACTTGGAATAAGCTTGGTTTTTCGTATTGATGACAAAGCTAGTACAAATAGACATAGTTAAAACAAACTAACATCTTCATAGAATTGGGCACTTTTATACTACACGAAGTGAGACTTCCACATTTCACAAATACAAGCTGTGAATCTAACTAAACCTAAGTTACATTAGCTACAGTACCCAACGCTACTAATGTAATGTCACTGGCTAGCAAGCAGCTACCGCTAACTAGATTAGCCAGACAGACCGCGCATTGGCATTTGCTTCGTGGTTTGTTTTTGTTTTCTCTCACCAAGCGCAGCAGGCTGATTTCGTCGTACGACAGAAAATTGAAAATCGCCTCAATCGCCACAATGGGAAGACCTAAAAGCGGGTTTTTCTGGTGTGGTTGATCCGGTGGTAGTATAGACAATTTTGTTGACACCGACTCGCAATCCAGGGCTCCAACACCTCCTTCTACTCTTTCTACAACGGCCGCCATCTTCATTTGATAGGAATAGGGGAAATGACGATTTATTGGGAACGTTCTCTCACTAAACTGAGCCCCAAGAAAGTCTCGCAAGATCGTACACAGTAGCGCGCATCAAGGTATAACAATGTAGCTACCTTTCATTAAACCTCTCCCAAAACGTATTTTCTCTAAAGTTGCGGCTCAAATTAAACATGCCATATCTATTAGTATGCCAATATCTATTTTAATGAATTCATAAAACAATGTACTGTGTAATAGCACTTTGTAACTTTATTAGTATTTAAAGTAACATTTAAAACGCATTACCTACTACTAATCGATTACAAGTATATATAGCACACTGCACCTGACTGGTGGCACTTCAGTGACATCCAAATCTGCTTTAAACAAAATTGTTCTGTCAACAAATAACCTTCTGCTTATAGTTCTTGGAATTGTACAAATGTACTAATAATATGGGTCTGCCAAAGGGACATGCCAGTGAGAAACATCTGAACACAAATTAAAGTATAGTGCCTGACTGATATATGGGCTTATGCTGGGTACATATTTTGACAAAGAATTTGGCTAACAATTAACAGTAACTGTTTTGCATCCTCAGTATCTATTGTCCTTCCATTCCAAATGTGTTTTGTGTTATTGTCCAAAACATTTTGACCACCAGCCAACCGTGTCTGAACCCTGTGGTTGGGTATTGGCACTTGGTCAAACTTAATTGTTGTTATTCCATCTCCGTGGAGTCCAGCTCACTCAGGAATCTCTGACACTTTGCCATAAGAACTTTGATAGCTGCTGTGACCAAGACATCAGGTGGCAGGATGCCAGTGGATTCTACAGAAACTGCATGGAAAACAGGAAGCGAAACGATGATTACAGAGCTCATGGACAGAATGGCAAACTATACTACTATCAAAGAATCACCAAGGAAAAAAGCCAGAAAACAATACGATTCTTAACAGGTCCACACTGTCATTATGGACTAGCCTACTAGACAAGTTGCTGGTACATTTCACTGACAGAGCACTTTATGTCCTGGGTACATACAGATGAAATGGTCCCGCACTCTTGCAAGTTTCACAGCATTCTTGAGATCGTCGTGTCGTAGCACCTCCCTACTGCAGGTATCTAAGCGACTGTTCACCACCTTGGCAACCACCTTTCCTGGGAAGGAAAATGCGGAATAATCAGCTACTGTGGGTCACAAAAAGCTACAGTAGAAGTGCATTGTCAGCATGTGTAAAGGGCCTGTTTTACCCTGGCGGTTCTCCAGCTCGATGACTCCAGGTGAGAAGCAGCGTTTAAGCCGCTCCGCTTCCTCCCCCTCTACAGTTTCCATTAGTGTGATCTCCGGGAGGAGTCTGTAACTGGCGGTGGCCACCGGGGAAAACTTGGCGTGGTCCTGACCTGGAAGAGCCATTAGACAAGACAGAATCATTTAACAGAATATACCAGGGAGATGTATTCATAGGTAATGGTGCAGCCACTGTTATTTAACAGAATGGGCGGTGAGTATGGAGTTGGTTGCCTCTTTGCTGCTATAACAGCCTTTCCTATTCTGAAAAGGCTTTCCACTGGATAGATTAGAACATTGCAGGTTTTTGCTACCATTCAGCCGAATGAGCATTAGTTAGGTCGGGTAGTCTGCTTTGATAGGGATGTGGTCGGAGCTCTGTGCAGGCCAGTTAGATTCAAACCATATCAACAAACCATTTCAGTATGGACCTCACTAAGTGCATGGAAGCACTGTTTTACTGAAACAGGAGACGTGCTTTCCTGAAACGGTTGCCCCCAAGAAGCCAGAATTGTGCAGGATGTAATTGTATGCTGTATAAATAAGCCCAACCACGATCAACCACCCTCAGACCCTCCTTTCTCCACCAAATGGCGTTCTCCTGGCATCCCCAAAACCCAGATTTGTCCATCAAACTGCCAGATGGTGAAGCATTAGTCATTACTTTATTTCCACTCCTACAGTCAACTGGCTGCAGACTTTACACCGCTCCAGCTGACACGTCACACGGACTTTGTGATCTAAGGCTTTTGTGGTCTACTGTAATAAGTGCTGTTACTGTCAAAACCTGGTAGTATATGTTGCAACTGAGGACAGACAAGTTTTAGGCACTTCAGCAGTTGGCTGCCACGTTCTGTGAGCTTGTGTGGCCTGCTACTTCATGACTAAACTGTTGTTGCTCCAAGACATTTCCATTTCACAATAACTTACAGTTAACCAAGGCAGCAAGGCAGACGTTTCACAACACTTTTTTAGGGCAGTGGTATTAAAGTCTTACCCTAAAAGAACCGGAGCCTGGAAGTTTTCAGTTCTACCTCATCATTAAATTCACCCACCCGATGTTCCAGGTATCAATAAGTCCCTTGATAAATGTAGTAAAACTGACATTGGGGGCCAGGGTTGAGCTTTAGGGCTTTAGGCTAAACTGTAGTCTGACTTTGGTATTGTGCAAGACCAAATAACATTTAGCCTATCTCACCAATGCCTTTCACACAGTGCATGACTATATCCAGTTCTTGCCCAGGTCGAAGCTGTGCTAGAAGAATGTCCCCATGTACAGGACCGATGTTGGCATCTGCTAAGACATCAGCTTGGTTCCCAATGGGGACCCACTTCATGTCCTTGGAGTAGACTGAAAGGTAAAATAAAGATACATAAATCGATCCATTTTGTGAAAATTAGGGTTGCAGACAGGAGATAGAGGTGTGACATGTTTGGTAATAAACAGGTAACCTATAATTAATTTGATAATTTACAATTGAATAACTTGCAAGTTCATATGTAATTGCATTCTCAAATTGGCCACACTTTACAGCAGGGGTGGGCAAATATTTTGGCTCGGGGGCCACATCAGGATTTTGAAATGAAATGGAGGGCCACATTTGTTTCTGTAATTTGTTAATCATAATTGATTTGGAGGCAAGAAAAGGACATTCCGTGGGCTGGATGGGACAGCCTCGCGGGCTGCATTTGGCCCTCGGTGTGATGCTTGTGTAAGTAAACAGACCAAGGCGCAGGGAGGTAGGTTCAGGTAGTCGGTTTACCGTGACACTCGGGCCGTAGTTTGCCCACCCCTGCTCTACACGAAAGGTATTTCATTTTCATTTGTGTATAATCAAGAGACTAACTTCTTCTACACATTACCATAGTAATCCCTACATAATATTGTAGTACCAGCGTTGTAATCAGATTTGGGCCTTTTCTGTCAAATATAGTATTTTCTAAGATCACACTTACTCCCCATTTTAATGTTTGGTCGTACAACAACTAAACATCTTGACCATGTCTGGATGTTTTTGATATGGAGTTGCAACCACATGATTTGCTATTTTTGCATCAACAAGGTGAACCGAATAACACAATAAAAAAGATAATCTTTAATTATTCAAAATTCTTTTAAAGCTAGACTCCTTGTTTAACCATAACAAAGAAGTCCCCCCCCCCGTTTTGGTAAAAGATAAGAGAATTATTGGAAGAATTCAAAGACAGTTGTTTTAACCATGCTTTGACACCTATTTTTATATTTTTGAATAAACTAGTCTTTGACAAGATGGAATTAATCAAATAAAAGTAGTAGCTTATAATATTATTATGAACAGCTTATTACATTGTTATGAACAACTCTCGATAATGCCTCAGCCACTCTATTACCCATGAGCACAGACTAAATAATCAACTATCCTCAAATAAATGAGCAGCACTCTCAGTTTTGGGCCAGACAATCATTTTCATTGTGAGTCATCTGACATTCTTGAAAGCAATGTACCAGTGTTTATTGCCTTTCCTACCCATGTGATTGAGGTAAAGTTCCTGGGGGTCAGCAGAGTCTTTGGTGGCTCGGGGGTTCCTGGTGCATTTGATCTTCAGTTGAAGTTGAATTGTGTCAATTTCAGTGCCTTCCTCGTCCCCTGAGAGAAGCACAAATAACTTAAACTTGTACAAACAAAAGTGAAGTAATTGGTCGCGACTGCCTGACAAGTCTTGTAACTTTGTGTTGTTACTCTCAGCAGGTTGAGTCAAGGTACCTGCATTCCTGTACTCAAACAGTCTCGGGTCAGCCTTGATAGGGATCAAGCCCAGCCGTTGTGCAAGGACCTCATCCTGAATGATGGACGTGTTGTTGTAAATAAACACCTTCTCGACAGCCATAGTGGGGACCTGGGAGGAGCATGTTACTTATTTCAGTCTTACCTTAAAATATAAACACAGGCACAATATATTATAAGCTCTTAGTTGGCACAAAGCTATACGAGTATAGCTACCTCTGCAAGCAATATTCGTCGAAAGGCATTGGCAATGGCAGCATCTATGCCCACCATGTCAAACTCCATACAGGTTTCATCCATTTCCACCACATCAATCCTAAAATTCTGCAATTTAAAAAAAGTAAGTGTATACATGCTACTGGGTATTCCAAGCAGTATATTTGATTGATGACAGTTTGTTCCTTACCTTTTGAAATTTCTGCAAGCTCCATGTGTCATCGTAGCCTGGATAATTGCCAGGGTAATCTGTTGTGTGAACCTGGAAGGATTTCACAAATGTAAAAGCAAATACAGTAAACCTTCATCAATTGAAAAATGCCAAACATGCAATATGTGGTGTTTTATACTGTACTAGCAAACGTAAGCTTCTTATGATGTTATTAGCCAATGTTGTAGCAGCTACTAGCTACCTTGCTAACATGCCGTTTAATGCAATTTATCTGCCGACAAATGCTGGACTTATTTGGTACTTAAATGCATTTATATAAATATAATAATATAAAAAATGTCTTCAATCACTTACATTTTTTATATCAAATTCACCTAATATTACTCTATTCCGAATTTCATCCACGTTGCTCATGGTCGCTGCCATTTTCGCAATGTTGTCCTACACGTCACAAGCTCCGCCTCTAAATATTTTGTGGCGTTATCAAACGTCAGATGAACTATGAAAATGGAAAAGCATAGTTGATCAACTCCGATAACCAAAAAATCCCATGTGTATGCTGCTTTTTCATTAAAGTATTTCAAAATGAATGGATTTGTGACTTCGTAAACTGCTATAAACGGTCACAGTAGCGTCTGGCGTACTTCCCTGTATCATGGGAATCTCCACTAGAGGGGGGGAAAAGCTGAAGTAACAGTACAGTAAATGTCAGCAATGTATCCGTCTCTGTAACATCTGTTTATGTCTGTCACATGCTGTCATAATGCAAGCTGTCTACCTGGCAAACCCGTCAAGCAATCAACAAGTGTGCCTATTTAGAGTTTGCAGTGAGTAGTAATGGTCTGTTTATGTTTTAGGACTGTATGAGGACTAATACTCTCTATTGTGACGGTTTACAATGGCCAGTAATGAGGTTTCAGGAGCCTTGCCGAACAAGACAGGTGAGCTAGAAGGTTGTGAGCCTCCATCTGTGGAGATGCTGGAGGGGCTGTTAAATTCAGTCCAAAGCTCTTGCAGGCACGGGGATGAGGTGTGGCCCAACTTATACCTGGGAGACATGTGAGTACACCTGCTTTTCCTTTCGTAACTACACACATTCTCAATATTGTGTGTTGTCTATCATCTACATGAGTGTGATCGATATCAGCCATGTTTGATGCTAGCTGTGGAGTGTGCTGCCTGCGCAATCTTAACCCCTACACTTATTTTAGTGTTCTGTTTTTACACTGGTTGTCCTAGGTTTATGTCTCATGACAAGTATGGGCTTTGGAGGCTGGGCATCACTCATGTCCTGAATGCAGCCCATGGGAAAGTGTGTTGTAAAGGAAGTGATGATTACTACGGTACCACAGTTAGCTATTACGGTGTTCCCGCCAACGACCAACCCACATTTGACCTTTCAGCTTTCTTCTACACTGCTGCTCAGTTCATCCACCAGGCGTTGAAGTCAGGAGGTAAGACAGCACATACTGAGACTGTAGGTTTGTGACTTCATATACATTATATAGGATACATCTGAGGAATAATATAAATTTTAGGATTATCTGTATAAATATTGACCAAACTAAGTTTGTAATGCATTTTGAAATATAGTTTATTGGCTGTACTTAGACCACTATTATTTGGTAAATGTGTTATATAGTGCCCTCGGAAAATATAACCCTTACCCTCCACTTTATCCACATTTTGTATTGTCACAGAGATTTTTCAATTATTGGCCATCAATCTTTACAAAATACCTCTTAATGACAAGAAAAACACTTTGTTAAAAATGTTTCATAATTTTTGCCCGACATCATTAAGGCCTGATAGTTGAAAGAAAGTTGTATCTTCAGCAGGTTCTCTGAAACTCTGTTAAAATGGCCTGGTTGCTTAGTTTAACCAAACTAGGAAAATTATTATTGACTGTGAGCTCTAGAAAACTCTTGGTGGTTCCAAAATTTCCATTTCACAATGATGGAGCCTTTCCAAGATGTATGCCACAATTCTATCTCAGAGATCTATGGAGAGTTCCTTGGACATCATGGCTTGGGTTTTGCTCTGACATGCAACGTGAAGTGTGGGACCTTACACAAATTTTTTTGTGCCTTTGTGCAATTAATTGCACTTGTCAAAGGTGGTCTCAAGTTCTAGGGAGATCTCAAATGATTAATGTGAGCTCAAGCTGGAGTGTCAAACGTGTTGTCATTAAAACACAGCACAATGTGGAGGAAGTGATGGGGCCTGAATACCTTTCGAAGGCACTGTATTTTCACCTGCTTTCTGTCTCTGATGTTCACTAGGCAAGGTGTTAGTGCACTGTGCTGTAGGAGTGAGTCGCTCTGCCACGTTGGTGCTAGTCTTCCTCATGATCCATCACCATTATCCTCTCCTGGCAGCCATCCGGCTGGTGCAGCAGAAACGTTGGATCTTCCCCAACAGGGGATTCCTACAGCAGCTCATTGACCTGGACCACGTTTTGCAGAGACAAATAAGGGACTGAACACACATGTTGTTACATTTTTGTTGTTTAGCAAACACTGCTATCTAGCGAGACATACAGTTGTGAGTGTATGCATTCCTGTACTAGCCCGCCTGAAAATACCACCTGAAAAATTCAACCAACCACTCTGGTGTTCCAGAAGCAATGCTCTACCTAGTGACCTACATGCACGTACCCATGAACAAATGATAGAAATGCCACCTCATATCCCCTTCATCTATCCTTTCCTCCCCTCTTCTTTCCGGTCTGTAACAATAGTGCTGGTTACATGACTCTCTTTTCTCCCTCCATTTCCATCTCATATTTCTTTACGCCATTTTGTAACACTCGTCCTATGTTCTATATAAACACATAGGAGAGTTAGGGAGAGCGTGAGAGAGAAGGAATCGGAGAAAGACAGAACAGGCTGAACTCAGGATCTAAAATGGGCGGACTATCTGCAGCCACCTGCTTATGTCCCTCACATCTCCGGGGACACACACACACACACACACACTCAACCTAGCCTGTTGGAGATGGTCTCACAGGCCCAACAAGCTGCAGTAATTAAGTTCGTCAGAGTTGTGCTACTTTTGTGGGGAGAATGTCAGAGGGAGAGAAGCAAGACCTGGTGGTGATTAAAGAACTCGAGTTGACCCTGGACTCCTGCAAGCTTGAATTGACACCGCTAGATGAGGTCTGGCCTAATCTCTACATTGGAAACATGTATGTTTGTGATTTTTCTCATGTCGACCCATTTCATTACCACTACCCTTGGTTGAATGGGTATTTTGAAATATGGTAATAGACTAGTTAGGGACTGGATATAGTTGAGGGCTATAGTACAGTACATGGAATTACTGCTCTTTACAACAACTCCATTCATTTAAACCTAAATCTTTTTAATATTCAGTTTTCTTGTATTGTTCCAGGCAATTATCTTGTTAATCATATTCTGCTTGCTTTTTCTATACAAACGTAATCATGCACTGTCACTTCTGTCTTTCTCTAAGGGCTGTTGCTCAAAACAGAGCTGCATTAAAGAAACTTGGCATCACACATGTCTTGAACGCAGCTCACTCTAAGCAGGGTAGCATTGGTGACCAGGATTACTATAGAAACACCTGTGTGTACTGTGGCTTTCCTGCCGAAGACTCGTCTCATTTTGACATCAGCCAGTACTTTAAACCTGCAGCTGAATTCATAAAAAAGGCCCTACAGACTAAAGATGGTAAGGATTTAATGCATGTGTTTACTATGTGTGTGTTGGCGCTTTATGTTTATGTTTACAATGCTGATCTGCTGTATGTCATCCACTGCATTTAGGCTAAATTACTTAATAAGCTTACTTCTTTACTGTTTATTCAAGACTTCAATCCTTCCTCCTTTTCTAAATCCCCACTCTCTCTTAATCCAGGGAAGGTTTTGGTGCATTGCATCATGGGTGTAAGTCGTTCAGCCACGCTGGTGCTGGCGTTCCTAATGCTGCACTGCCATCTCCCGCTCCGCTCAGCCCTTCATCATGTGACCCAGCGACGAGCCATTTACCCCAACAGGCACTTCCTTTCACTCCTGCTGACCCTCGACACCCAGCTCACACGTAGGAGGCGACTATGTCCTATTCTCTGACAGTTTCCCATCCCTCCCTCCTTTCTCCCCATACCTCTTTTCTCTCATCCACCTATCCATCTCACAATCCTTTGTAAATACCGGTTATGTAGTTGCAGGACTTCTCCTTAGGTACCAGCTGGTCCTTAATTGCAGTATGTTGTATATACTGGATGTTACTATGTCTTGAAGCCATAATTCCACTGAGAACATTTCAATTGTCAGTGTCATCTCCAATAAAGTAATCATTATTGAGACTCTTCATCATTTGCTGTGTTAGCCAGAGGTGATACACTTCACTCCATAAGTGCTTGGGGAGTGGTGAGAAAATTATATTCTAAATTCCATACTGTTCTCAAGCATTAGTGGTTCACATTAGGAAACAGTACATTTTGATTCACTGGGATTCACCGTAAATGTAACCGCTTCATTATGTGCTCTCATAGTAATTGGACAATAATTGTTATATATTTTATCACAATAGTCAAGTCTTGGATTGGCATCAATATTCATTTACCCATTTGCAAAGTAGCTTGTGTCATGTTTTCTACACATTGCATAATTTATTCTTGTCCTGTGTACGGAGAAGCTTGATTTATGTTCATAAATGTTCATGAACATAAAAAATATGTTCCACACAAAGAAGTCAAATTAAAGCTGCCTCGAATGTTTAAAAGACAGAATTTTAAACAACGCTGTGCCTTGTCTCTTCCCTTTCCCTCACTGAATGAGACCAAAATAGAATCAGGGTGGTTTAAAGTGGGGGAATGGGGGAGTCTGGGAACTTCCAGACCAGAAAGAAAGTTCACATGAGGAATATCTCAGGCACTTGGAATAGTCCTTCCTTTAATAGTCCTTTCTGTACACATTTAGAATGTTAAAGCATTAACTTAAAACATTAACTGCAGATGTCTTCTCATTAATGTCTGAATTTATGATTGTAGTACAGTACAAATCTAACATAATGCTCCTTTTACACATTTTGTTTTACTTGTACAGAGCTGTACGAAGACAATGTTTAGGTTGGATGGTACTTTTGACCCACTGTATGACAACACGAGCCAATCGGATTATAATTACAGTTTGATTTGCGTTTCATACTCAGATACAGCCATTGTTGGCAGTATGCAGCTAGTAGAAAGGCTACATGGTCCAACTTCCTGTTTCAAAGCAACAGAACCTGCACAGCGAGGTCCTGTGTAGCTCAGTGGGTAAGAACATTGTTGAACAAGGCCGGAGATATGGGTTTCATTCATTTGCGGCTAGAACAAAAATGAATTCACCCACTAATTTACGTTGCTCTGGATAAGAGTGTCTACTGTAGTAGCTTTTGTTTACAATGTAACCTTTGTTTTCTGTAAGGCAGAAATTGCAGCGTCTTCTATCATCAGAACAATCAACAATCATATCTAAGTGCACAGATGAGATCATAGAACTTCTGTTACATCTACCAGTTCTGCCTGCCAGTACCTGTCTGTGTTTGTGGCTTGAATAGTTGGACCTAGAAGATTGTTGGACTTGAAAGCAACTTGTTCAGAAAAATAACATAATGGGGCTCACATGGCAGCATTATCAGACTGGTGGATAAGTACCACATTATTAACATCAGTGATGTTGACTACACACAGGGGAAAAAGTACAACGTTTTGTAGTATGTATAGTACAGGAGCCATATGCTGGATCTTTGCATTGTAACAATCAGCAAATGCCCATTACACATCTGCCTCAGAAGTGGAATGACAGTATTTCTGTGATTCATAATTGTATGTATATTGACAAGCACAATCAAAAATACCGGTTTTCTATTGTGAGGCGGAAGCCTGAGGGGAATCTATCTGTCACTGTGAGAAGTGGGGAATTAGAAAAGTTGTTTAGTGTCATCTACATAGCAGTAATAGGAGAGAACACATGACAATATGACTTGTGGTATGTAGCGACAAGGGCTTAGAACTATGCTCCAGGGGGCCACGGTGGAAAAAGCCCGGAGAGCAAACCCACTAGAGGAACATGTAAGCTAGGATGAGGTCCCACAGCCTGTGACACACAAACCTGAGAGGGTGGATAGGAGGATCTGATTGATCACAGCGTTGACAGTGGCGTAGCGGTCCAGGAGTATCAGTGAGGAGGAGATCTTGAAAACAGGTGGGTTATGCCGAGAGGGATTGACCAAGACCGCAAGCTCAAGTGTTTTGGAAAGGAAAGACACAAGGGAGACCAGTTTGTTACATCTGTGGGGTCAAGTTTTGGTTTCTTAAGAAGGGGTGGATCTTTAAGTCAGAGGGTCATTGGCAGTGGGAGTGAGATGTCATCCTTATCAAGCCTGAACTGTTTTGACATGGAAGTAGTTCAAATAAGGCCTTACAGTTGAGTTCTGAGCGTCAGTCAGTCAACCATTATAAAATGGGGCACTTTATTACTGTTTGAACTGATTGCCCCCAGTAAAGTAACAAAAAAATGCAGTGCACCCGGAAAGTATTCACAGCACTTCACTTTGTCTACATTTTGTTATATTACAGCCTTATTCCAAAATGGATGAAATACATTTATGTTTTTCTTTAATATTTTTAGTAGATTTGCAAAAATGTTACAAAAATATAAACATGTACATAAGTATTCACAGCCTTTGTTCAATACTTTGTTGAAGCACCTTTGGCAGCTATTACAGCCAAGGGGGCTTTTTAATCGTTTTGGGCAGTTTCAGATCTCTCTAGAGATGTTCGATGTTTGATTCTTAGGGTGGCTGGGCCACTCTAAGACATTCACAGAGCTGTCCCAAAGCCACTCGTTTGTTATCTTGGCTGTGTGCTTAGAGTTGTTGTCCTGTTGGAAGATGAACCTTTGCCCCAGTTTCTTTTCAAATTATCATTATGGGGTATTGTGTGTAGAATTTTAAGGAAAATAAAGAATTGTATTGATTTTGAAATACGGCTATAACATAATGAAATGTGGAAAAAGTGAACCGTTGTGAATACTTTCCGGATGCACTGTACATGTCTTTTGAATGATCCAATATTAGGGATGTTTTCAGAAAGCTGCACAGTAAGGTAGACAATGAGATTGTGTAGACTTCACAAAACTATTTTATTTGCAGTGACTGCAATACATGGTTACAGACGGGGGAACACAGTCTCCTAAATGGCACAACAACTTCATACTTCATCTAAGATACTTTATTGCTGGTCTCAACAGAAGCCTTGAAAGCATATTGACAATTCTTTTGTGATGTTAGTGGTTTTCCATTTACTTACATTTGACATAATGAAGATAGGTGTTGGAAAGATATAATAACAGCGCATTCTAAGGGTTTTTGTTGAGCTGGAATCTGGTTAAAGAACCCGTGAACAATATTGTAAAAATATTATGACACAACTTTAAATCTTGTGTTGGTCAATTATTACAAATGCAAATTAACCATCTAGTAAATCAATCATTTTCAATGCCACTGTTGTACATTTTTATGGCACAGTAAAGTGAGAATACAGCAGGCTAGCAGTGAAAGTAAGACTCAGATATGAGTGTGGATCTATTCAGGAATAATTTCTTATTATGTATATATTTGACAAAAAAATGGTTAATACTTGACCTTTAACTATTTATTACTTACTATAATTATTTGGCTGTGGTTTTGAGCACACAAGATATTCATCATGCAGAAATAAGTTAATTATATTATTATACATTATTACTTTCCCTCATTGTCTTTTTAAATGTACAAAGGTGAGATAGAGGTGAAATTAAATAGAGGTTAATCAGTGAGATAAGTGTGATGCCATGGTCAATGGTGATAACACTCCTGGCTTGTTGCACATCTATATCTCCTAATGTGGACCTTGGCGCAGATACCAACTATCAATAAAAGCCGTACAAATAAATATAATAATGATATACGTGAGGAGGCTGGGTGCCTTCTCTTCTTTAAAATATAATAAGTGAACTATAGAAATAAAATATATTAATTGACCATACTGTTATGTACATGAAAGTATTATGACATCTGATGAGATTGAGGATGACTTCCTAAAACATCTGCAATCCGTTAACAACTTCTCTATGTCACAGTATTTTCCTCTGCATCACAGTGTGAAGTGAGTAATCTGAGGTCGCAAAATCTGAGTTCATTTAAAGATTTACAACATGCCAGCTTAACAAAGTACCGTCAATTCAGGATTTCCTTGTGAATGTGGGCAGTACAAATCTATTGTGTAAAACACATCACACGTTGCGTAAAAAAAAATTCTATGGCATTTCTATGGTCCCTATCACGCGCTAAACCATTATCTACTGTATGTTAAAAACATTCACACAAAGTTGGAATAAATTGTGTCATTCAAAATAAGAGCAAGACACAATATTTGTGGACAGTGATCCCTTTTTCTGCTGTAATATATACGTGATGTATACCTTTAAGCAGATCCATTCTACAATCCTAAATGATAATCATGTCACTGTGTTTCAGTGTTGCTGCCGTTCTCCATTCTATCCCTTCTATCACTTCTCAGGTATGGAAATGATGAAGCTGCTGTTACCAGTGAAATCCATCCCGAATGTGACCATTCACTCTGCATTCGTTGTCATCAATAGGCTGGTCCTTATACACGCAACGTCATCTTGACTGGAACACAGAATCTCTGGTGTGTTTGGGGTCACGTCAGAGGTGCAAGGAAGTGGCAGCCATCTTGACCTGTAAGGGTTTACCTCCTTCAGTCCACGGCCGTACCGGAGAGGACGCAGCAGGACGGGGTCCTGAACGAGCCCATCACCTTTCCCCTCCTCCTCTTGTCGTCGGCTTCGGCGCTGCCCTTCCTGGGCGTGGGCGTGGTCCTGGGCGTGGTCCTGGGCGTGGTCGTGTTCTCGCGGGACAGCTTGGCGACGCGGCAGGCCGTTTCCTTGATCTGCAGCTCCAGGTGCTTCTGGATGGCCAGGCCCAGCTCCTCGGGGTCCACAGACGCCCCGTACACCTCCCACGTCATCCCCTCCGCGTCCCACTTCACCTCCTTCACCGGGGGCTTCTGGGAAGTGTCTGTCTCGGTCGCGCTCTCGCTCCTGTCGTCGGTTCCGTTCCCGTCGTCGCTCCCATTCTCCTCCGCCAGGCAGACCTGGGGGAACACGTGGGCCGGGAGCGCCTCCTCGACCTGGCCCGTTTGAACACCCACCTCCCTGAGCTCCATGCCGGTCGTCATGGTCCCCGTGTCCCTGGTAACTCTGTTGGTGCCGCCAGTGCAGCTGTTCTCCTGCATGTATTTCTGCAGGGCAACACCAGGGGGCAGTGTGTTGGCCCAGGAGCAGTTGATGCTGCAACTGAGGTCACAGCATTGTAGCAGACGCTTGGCGTCCAGCCCCGTCTCGCTGACCGACGACATGAGGCGAGGCAGGGAGAGGAGGGTTGGCGCTGCGTGAGGCGGCAGTGCCCTCTGGTCCCTATATTCGGCCTGGGCGCCCAGCAGG
This sequence comes from Novumbra hubbsi, assembly GCA_016801125.1. NCBI lineage: Eukaryota > Metazoa > Chordata > Actinopteri > Esociformes > Umbridae > Novumbra > Novumbra hubbsi. The sequence continues at coordinate 47,712 of JACXGK010002808.1, forward strand.
CGAGACGCCAGCTGGGCGGGGGCAGGGATGGGTTGGGGGTGGCAGTAGGCGGCAAAGGTGTCTTCTAGTATCCCGTGGGGATGGGCGAAAGAACAGTAGCACTTATAGCCGTCTTGGCGTGAGTGGGGGTTTTTGGCCTCTCTGCTAACCTCAGACAGCGTGTTAGTGGAGCCAGGGGCCCGGACACAGACACACCCGGCCTGGGGCGGCTGGGTACACATGGTGTTGACAGGGCTGCAGTTCTGGAGAAGCATGGGCTCCCCGCGGGCTGACGTGGGTATGGCCTTCTGGAGAAGATAGTCTCTCCCCGGGTAGGAGGGGCAGGCGGTCTCACTGTGGGGTGGAGGGGCGTGGGCCTTCCTGTACATGTGGAGGGTATCGGAGTGACTCCTATGGACAGGCAGCCTGGGCAGATCCAGTCCAATCAGGTCTCTCTCTGATGACGAGGGTTGGGCTGCCTCACTTTGATTGGTGATGGCCTCCTCTCGTTGGTGGGCTGTGTGTGATAACTCAGCCATGCTGGGGGGGCGGTCCACACGGTCAGGTGTGTGTGGGCGGTCCACGCGGTCAGGTGTGCGTGGGCGGTCCACGCGGTCAGGTGTGCGTGGGCGGTCCACGCGGTCAGGTGTGCGTGGGCGGTCCACGCGTTCAGGTGTGCGTGGGCGGTCTACGCGGTCAGGTGTGCGTGGGCGGTCCACGCAGTCAGGTGTGTGTGGTCGGTCGGGGTTCTGAGCGGCCTGAGTGGGTCCCGGGTGGTTTATTTTTGGGTCCCTGTGGCAGCATGGAGAGGTAAGTTCACTAGAGCTCCTCCTGAGTTCCTCCTGCCTTAGGGGATGTGTTCCCCCGTCTGTGGAGCTCTTGGAGTGGGGCAGGAGGGGGTCGGTGCAGAGCACGCTGTTCCCATTATCTAACTCGGACACAGAACGCCCAGCCTCTGCCATGGAAAAGCCCTGGAACACAGTGGAAACAGACAGTGAACCAACAGTATTGCTGAGGGGCGTGAGGAGAGCTAACACAGCAACCCCCTGATGAATCCAGTCTTCTGGTACTATGCTAATTGTTTCGTTCTGAGATGACTCATCCTGCTGGCAGGTAGTCTACTGTAAAGGTAGACCTGAAGTTGAGTTCAGCCTTAAGGGCTTTTACAGTGTTATTGTCATTTTTCTGTTCATTCCCACGAGAGGCGGAGAAAACCATTTGTTAAAGGGGAATAATAATGAATATTATGCAATTTGTCTCAGTTCATAAATCATTTTTAGCAATGGCAGGACTATCTCTCTTTGTGCACAACTTTCTCACAGGGTCTAAGCTAGTACTGTAACAGAAAGCTACATTACACTCCCCTCACTAAAGCTACTTGTAATAACTTGGAATATTGATTATCTACTGTACGTGAAAACAAATGTTCTGTCACAGCAAAAACACCACTGTTTGAGGCAACCCTCCTGACACTGCATTTGGACCCATTCAACCCTGCTCTCCGTAAGTGAGAGTGTCCCGTGGGTAGAGAGTCAGTACAACATTTACTTCAAGCTATTTATTAACTTAGACAAACGGTAGATATTCATCGTCTGGTGTCCCAGCAGGTTATTGGTTTGTCCATGACTGAAGGGGGTATGCCTTGAGCAGAGTGGTCAGGTATTGTGGACTCAGTGGCAGAGATTAGGCCAATCAGATTAGGTCTGGATCAGCCTCTCACTGATCCCTAAGATTACAAGAGAAACACATGATTGTCTGTGTCCATGCATCTTTAGGCGCATTAGAGAGTGTATTCAACATATCCTCTGTATAAGTTATGGAAGGCAACTATTTTGAACCATGGCGTGATGATATGATGTCGCTACAGGGCTGAATCTTAGTCACCTTAAGCCCCGAAACTGTATACACTAAACATGTTTCAACATCAAACTATAAAATTCATTTGATTTAAATGGTATGCTCAACATATTACCATAACCTGGCTGAAGGTGTACCTTTTTATTTTCATGTCTTTGTTTCACTTGGCGCTGTTTGTCAAAGCCAATAACAGCATGTGCATGTAAAGAATTATTTTCCACAAGCAATACAAGGCCATGAAATACATTTTACAATGTTTAGGGTCCAAATCCCTTGGTTTGGGGGGGGCAGTATGTAAACGTTGAACGTCTGAACTTGAAAAAGCTTGTTGAATAAAATTAACAACTAGTTTTGAACAATGGCTATGTCTCTATTCCTTGTACAGGCATATACAATGTTTAGCAATTCCATTTTAAGGTGTGTCAATCAAAAAAAAAAAATCCATGATCCATGTACACAAATTGATCATTCATGTTTCCTTTTATTTTTGCCGCTATGTTGACTTAGATCCTATACTTATTTACAGCAACAACCTGTCAGTAATTAGGTTTACCTGCTCAGGGACACTATGGCAGAAGCTTTAACTGTTGGCTCGGGTTTGATATCGTACCATTTCTGATACCGGTCAGATACTTGACTACCTGCCGCTGAAAATTGGCAACAGCCTGTATGACCTCTCACCTTTTATTTAAAGTGTTCAGGTTGCACACATGGTTACAAGTCATCGATCTAAAAATGAGGTTCTGAAGTAAACTTACATTCCCCAAATGATAAATTAAGGTGAGCGGTGTGTACAGTGCATCCGGAAAGTATTCACAGCACTATTGTATTGATGCAGCCTTATTCCAAAAAGGATTCAATTCATTTTTACCATTTTACACGCAATACCTCATGAAGAACTAAAATATAAACATGTACATACAGTGGGGCAAAAAAGTATTTAGTCAGCCACTGTCACGGTGTTGTAGTGTGGCGGAACCATATGCAGACATTTTGTTTCAAAAGTAAATGGTGATATTTATTCCAAACACAAAAGACAAAGACTACACGAACTGTAAACGTAAAAAGTAAAGGTGCTGTATAAAAACACAGCAAACAGAACTTAAACTAAATACAAAGAACGTGCAGCATATCCACATGAGAATGAATTAAACAGAGACAAACCGTGAACTGTTGAGACAAGCACAAACAATAAACCACACCGGGTGTGGCTGTAAAACT
>JACXGK010002809.1:0-50739 GCA_016801125.1 Novumbra hubbsi
GGGGTGGTTTATTGTTTGTGCTTGTCTCAACAGCTCACGGTTTGTCTCTGTTTAATTCTGTTTCAAGCGAATGCTTTACATGTTTTCTGTATATCGTTTTTATGTTAGTTAGTCCTTTCATTTTACGTTTACAGTCCGTGTAGAGTTTGTTTGTTTGGTTTGGGATTAAATACACCTTTTGTTTGGAAATATGTCTGCGTATGGTTCCGCCTCACTACAACACCGTGACAATCGGAATCCACAAGGAGATGGTTAATTGACCACACAATTCTAATTGGTCAGTGGTCGTCTCTGTCTTTACACTTGAATACTAGTAAATGTCTGTGTCCTTAAGCAAAGACTTAAGGATCCTGAATGATTGTGTGTGAAAAGGTGGTCAAAGAGCCCTTTCATATGTGCTCATGAAAAGGCTCAATGCCATCCATTTCTTTTGCAAGAAGACTGCGCCACTAATATAAACAAAAACTTTTTTAGAAAATATATGTGTAATTTGAGGTGTGTTTTTTGGTTGATTGTCTTGTATTTATAATGCAGAACAGTATTTTCTGTTTTGAAATTTTACATATGTAAATTTCTTTTTTTTTTACATTATTTCACAGCCATTTTGATAATCTTTATTAAGGGAGGCAGGTGTAGGATTACATACATTTATTTATTGATAACTAAAGTAAACAGATGAAAAAAATAGATGTTAACAAATAAAAAGCTTTCATTCAACAAATTGCACATTATGTTTTTAAACTAATCTAGTGGCGTTAGGGAATCAAGACGCAAGGAGTTATTGACGCTATTTGGAAAGCCTGGTGATTTAAACAGAATACGAATTCACCTAGACTGGTTGAGGCTAGTGGGATCACAAGACACAAATTTAATTCTCATTTGACAACCAAAACTGCATGCATACGCTCACATAATAAATACATATACACACTTACGATGGCGTGAAAATACAGGGGATTACACATTATAGTGTTAATGTTTTAAATTATAATAATGTTATACATTGACTTGACTCGTCATCTTCTAGTCTCAGCCATATAGTGACATGTAATGAATGACAACCGGCAGAGATTGCCTCCATGTGATGCAGTGGCAGCAGCCATGCTGTATAAACCGTAGGGAGCCTCATGGTGCGAACGTCCGTCTCAATATACACAGAACTGTTCCAATCACAAGACATATCGTACCAACATCTAAGTATGGTGATAACATAGTGATGTTATGGACAGACATGGTGATGTTGTATGATAATATGGTGATAACATGGTCTCTGGCAGTTCTCATCCTTAACAGACACGTTTACACATACAGACATACACACAAACAGTCATGGGTGTATGCACACATACACACACAGACACACATGTGTAAACATATATGTAAACACATATATGTAAACATACCTCACCCAAACTCCATTCATACAATACTGAGTTGTACCAGGCTTGGGTACCCTCACCCTATCCTGAGAGTGACAGTTATGAAGTGTGTCCATTACAGCCCATAAACGTCCATTACAGTTACTGATTATCTCCACGCCTGTGCTAGCTCGGGGGACTGTTGTAGCTAATGATTATATGGCAGCATGCATACAAAACTGACACCTCGATTCATCTGCACGGCCAAAGTCCCAAAGATTAATAGGCAATTCACGGGAACACACGCCCCTCTGAATGTCTGAAATCATCCCCTCCCCTCTCTGGTTCTCTTGCTTGAAATGCTTAAGGGGTAAACTAATCAAGCCAATCACTGCACCCATCCTCCCTTAGAGAACAATTAATATGTTTTTTTATTAATTGGTTATTGGGCAGCAGGCATCGCCAAGCGGATAGCCCGTATTTGTGAAAATTGCAATCATAATGGGATATTACAGATAAAGATAATTCCAGCCAACCTCACTGGGTAAATTCCTCCTTGAACTATTGTCCAATAAGACATCCCCATACATTATTTAGAATCAGAGCACTGTGCCGGGCTTGTTGGTAAAAGGGAGAAGTGGTTCAGATGCAGAAGATGTTCTATGGGCAGCAGGTCACGCTCCTGGACCCATAGCTGCGGGCCATGGACTCAAATGGATGATGCATGCTAGAGGGAAACAAACTGAGCATGATGGTCATCAGCACAACACGGACGATGCCCCATTTTATACCTGAGATTCTATCACTGGTTCTATCAGTCTGAGCCTTTACAGGTGGAGAACGGTATGGTCATGGTGATTATGGAGAAAGTTGAGAACTGGTCATATCAACTTAGGAATGATGGAACAGTTCGGTAACACCTGGTAACTTTTATGTCTTTTATGTATATATATATATATTATATGTACTAGATCCCAAGGCAGAATAGCAGGTAGTGATGTCAGAGCTAGATGGCGTTATGGTGATGTCGATTGTAATAAGAGCGTGGTACGTAATCAGATGGAACAGGTTACACTGCATACATATTGTCAGTACCAGATATTAAAATCCCAGCATTGGAATATCAAAAAGAACATGAATGTCACCCTAACTAACACACGAATAGCATCCTAACACATGAAGACCAACCTAACACATGAATAGCACCCTAACACATTCTAACCATTCTAACTAATACATAAACGTCAACCTAATTTACACGTCTTAGGGCGCTAGAGGTATGCGGAATGGTAGAATAAGAATAATATTCAATTTGGTTCTAACAATTAAAATCTGATTTGACCTAGAAGCCATACTGCACTACGTCTTGACATAGCATTTTAGTATTGTTCTTTAGGTTATTTTATTTTTATGAGAATAACTCTATTGCTATAATAATTGCTATTCATTGCATCACATCATGATTTTGGGTTCCTAAAACAAAAAAACAAGGGAGTGTGTTGGGTTGCGGGGCGATGTCATCACACACAGATCGAGGGCTGATAGGGAAGGTAGCCGATAGGCAGTATGCCATAGGAATGAACTGAGCTTGTGTTACTAAGACATGTCATCAGATGACAGATCTTCCAACCAGGTTCTGTCTCTCTGCAAGGGGTCTGTGTGTACCTCTGGGCCCACTGTAACTGATAAAACAGAGCTGTGCCCACAAAACAGTCTTAATGAGAGCCCCAAACACATGGTCGGACATATCAAGACAACCAGGAAATATTCAGTAATTTCACACATAACCTCTGATGTGGAGTTGGGGGAGGGGTGGATGTTCAATTGAAGAGATTAAAGGGGTTCACCATTTGTTTGCTTTATAATATATTTTCATATTGGTTTATGTCTGCGATACATTTGTACTGATTAAGGGGCTCTGGTTGATATTTAATTAGCTCATAAATCAACAGCAACCTGTAGTTATACTCCTAGTGGAGTAATTCCGCACAAAGTGAGTAGGACGTATTCATTCTGGAAGAACACATTCTTGGACAGTTAAGATAACTTACACTACCACTGTCAAACAGTTGGAAAATGGGAGACATAAAATGTTGTCCAGCTCATAGAAAGCTTTTTGAACACAAAACATTTCTTATGCCAAACAATTGGTAAGTTACTGTGGAATTTAATTTCAGACCCTTTGTGATCCGGTGGTTGCTTCAAGAATTCAATTTAAACTTGTTTGTTAGCCAGATAATGAGTATTTTCGGGGATTACACATTTCTCATGATTATAGAGCTGCTGTCTCTTAGAGGTAATGGTGTGGCCAGAATTAATCACACACTTAATTTTAGGTATTCATTGCATCATAATAAAACCGGTGTTTCACAAGCTTCATCCCTTTTGACAGTAATCCTAAAGCTATCTAAGGCATTCTTCATATAAAGATATGAACAGTTTATATGTCATTCCTACAAACATAAAACCATGACACCATGATTCCTCTGACAGCTGGTATTGTGCTCAGAGAGAATCCCATTTTACATTACAGAACTATTTTGAATAAAACCTTTTGGCACATAATTCCACAGTGCCCCCTATTGACAAACCTGATATAGAATTTAATTTCGGTTCCACTAAACTAAACATCTGAATGTTGTAAAATCTAGAATGAGTTCCACATTCTCATGGCCTCATAACTTCAATTATAATTCTGTCACGAGCCTCATTTAATCATAGATAGGTCTAAAACCATCACTAGCTCTCTCGCTTCTCCCATCACTCTCCACAATGCCTCCTTCCTAACCAAGCCTTATTGATTTACTGACTCCTCTGTTGGAACACCTCCACTCGGCCATGACAAGTCAGCCAACCTCACTCAACTTCTCTGATGGTTCCTGTTTCACGGGGATCAAAACGCCTCCTCCCCTGCCTCATACTACTCATTGATTTACTTCTAACCTTGGCAACTGACTTGATGGTGTTAACCTGTTGATCATATGATGATTACCTGACCCCCGTCAACAACCAGAAATATAGGAACTTTAGAATGCATTGCAATATACATTAACATCTAATATGGAGTTGTTTGGAGTTGAGACTAATGTAAACAGAGAGAGATTGACACTCCTAGCAAAAGCACTTTTGTTTCCATTCCTTTTTACAGACGGAAAATAAGTATTTAACTTACGTGTCCCGTAATGGTCTGACATTGCAGGGATGAGTTCATGTTATTTTTTACATATCCTATCTTTCCAAAGTTAAAGACAAATTAGTGAGGGAAAAATACATACACTGCTCCTTCTGTTACTGCCATTGACAAATGAATTAACGCCGCCGTGTTTATATGAACATCATGGAACCATCATTGCACATTCATTGCACATTCATTGCACATTCATTGCACATTCATGGCACATTCATTGCACATTGTCTCTGGAATACTGGATACCCTCACTTGTATGCTGACTACATCTGTGACTCGTCAAACCAACTCCCACTGAGTTTTGTGTGTGAGTGGTGTAAGTACTGTACAGTGTAGTCGTGTGAACACTATAACTCTCTATGGACAGAGCAGCCCGCTAAAACATCAGGCATCTTCCTCTATGGCTGCCCAGTACTACTCCGACCAATTCCCCAGCCCCTGAATGGTTTCATATGTTCTTTAGAAACCTCCTCAATGTGCGAATAAAGCGGAATTGCATAATAAGTGTGATCGTTGTCAGAACATGTGTTGGAGAAAAGGCTTGAAAGAGCCATACACAGAGATACATCAAGGACTGGGCTGTGTTATTGCAGCCCCAGGGCCACAGCATGATAGGTTTTAAGCCCCTGTTTAATATAGTGTTCAGTTGACCCTAAACTTCAATTATTTTGTTTATTTAATCAAATTCATTGACCTGGAAAATATTTCATTTGAAAACAGACATACATAATTTGCTATTGCTTACTGAAGGTAGTTGTGAATATTTGAAATTGCAGTAACTAATCGGTGTCACACGGGAGCAATGTGGGGCGGCTACCTTGGAGTCATGCGTACTTTAGCTAGTAGCTTACACTGTTCATAAAGGTCACAAAGAAACTAGAACAGTGGGATCCAAATAAGAAACATACAGTTTCTTTGAAACCAAGATGCCAAAACTCAGTTCATTTTTGGGTGACTGAAGACAGCCATCACTCAGTTCGAATTAGCTGCCCACTCAGCACCCAGAGTGATACATTACCAACTTCCGGGATGATGAGCTAGCAGCAAACACTGGGCTAGTTTTGACCAGCACCTAGTCAGAAAGCCAGCAGCTTTCACAACAGGAGCAAGATGATTTCTGGGCACTGTATTGGTCAAGAGACTTAAAGAGATTGCAGCAGCACTCCCATTTGACACAGAGCATTTCAGGCAAATTGGTTTTTGCCCCTTTAATACTTTGCACCAGTGTGTTTTCTTCAACAAAATGTTAGAAAATGTAATTTAACATTAAACAATGTTCTGGTTGCCATGGTTATCTAGCCAGTTAGACTGTGTTTAATATGCCTTGTCATTACTGGTGAACTTACTACCAAGTGTATTATCTGTCTGCAGCAGCTATGGTTCCCAAATGGCAATATCAAGGGCATAGATCAATTGCTGATTAATGAACATAGGCCTTCTTGTCTTTAAATGTTTAACATAACTTTCATTCAAGCTCAATATTACAACAACCGCACTGGCTAGGCAATTGGCATCCAGTAGCAAGGGTAAAAAAAATCCCTTTGCTTTCAACAGAGGAGAAATTCATTTTGTTCGTAAGATAATAAACTATATTTTGTTTAACAATTTATTTTTCTTTGTAGCAAGTCGAGCAGAAAAAACAATACTGCAAATTTCCGGTTAGGTTGATGGACTCTAGATGTGCTGAAATGATGCAGAGTTAAAGTAATGTCAAAGTATACAGCATCCGTTTTAAAACAGAGACTAGAACCACTGAAAGGTCTACTAATTCCACACCGTTGTTTGATGGTTTAAATTTAACTGGATGACATTACTATCACTGACAGTCACATTACATAATAAAAACATTTCGGAAAGAACAACCGCCAAATGAAGCATTTATGTCACAATTAGAAACTACCTATATTAGGTGTGCGCGTTCTCAGAGTCGAATTTTTGTGAATGCGTTCTGACAATTTGCTGGTTGGTCTATAAAGGATTGTATTTCGTGGCTCTGTCTTGGGTGAAGGCATGAGCGTGTCAACTGGTGGCTCATACGGGTCCATTGTGTGTTTCCATTCAATACATATTGATATATGGTGGGCTGGTGTGGGGGAAAGACCTGTAACCCAGGGCGACCCAGCCCAGGTCAAAACAGATCTGTTCAAAAAGACTACGTAGCCTTAAAAAATACATCACATCAGGCATAAAAAACACTTATAAAGCAATAGAAGCACTTCATTTTGTTCCAGTACTACTCTGCCTTGTGTCATTTTTATTTAAATCGAAACAATTTGTTTTATTTAGCGCAGTTGCAGAATGTTGTTTAAATGCTTTTTTATTTTAAATAAAATGTATTTAGTGAATAATGAGCATGTTTTTTTTTTTTTATGAGAGCGTGGAGTGTTTTTCAGAGGAGCACAAAAATCTCTGAGACCAGGATTTCCAACCACTTAACTCACACATACTTGGCAAGGAATTATGTCTTGACATAAAAGGATAGCCCCCGAGCCTGAAAAACAAACTTGGCCACAACTCATGACAGCATGCAATGGGTCTGTGCAGATAATTGAACCCACCCACTTCAGGTCAGCCACAAAGTTAACAAACACCCACAGTCACAAATTAACTTTGCTGTTTTCTGTCTTAAAGCTGTTTTAATGTTTCATGTTAATTAGAATTGGAAATACATTCTTTGCTATGTTTGTAAACCTCTATACATCCCATTTTAAATGAGTTGCCAGACACCATTTGTATGCATGTACTGTATTGAGATAGCTTTGCTTTAGTTCCTATGGCTTTTACTGCTAAGCTTTATGTAAAGAACAGTATTACGTTCTAGGCATGGTTTTAAACATTAGGTTGTGGGACTTCTTGGCAACAAACCTATCATCTAATAATGTATTTGCCATTGTTATGTTTCTCAACTTTCGCATATAAAATTCCAAACCAAGGTCAACTTTTCAACTTTCACAATTACTTTGGTAAAATGAGTGTTATAAAAGAGCTCAGAGTTCACCCTGCTCTTATGTTTCCCTTGGAGCTAGTTAGAGGGTATGACACACACACACACACACACACGTACAAACTAGATACATTTCTTTGCGTTTTAAATTGCTAGTTTCATATTAAACTATTCATTTGCCATAATAAAGTACTCTTCAGTGTAGTCACTCCTATTTAGGAAACGGATAGTTGTAATGAATTACTGGTGCATTAGTAATATCCAAGCTTGAATTATTAATTAGTCACCATCCTGCCAAGGGTGTTAATAAGAGTAGCGGGAAAGCAGAGTAATTGCACTTTAGTCAGATATGTCAGAAAAGGGTATGGATGGCGGGAGCATGTGAAATGTGATGGTAAACATTTTTATCGAAGGCAACATCCAGCAGGCATCAAAACCACTGAACTCTGATAGAGCGAGCAACACACTCCTAACAGCTGATCCATCAAAAACCACAGAGTGCGCCTGGTGTTTCGGTGGATAGTTTTCAGAGGGGGTTTTGCGGGGTTATTCTAGAACGGTGGCGACAGCGGGCATGGGGGCATCGATCTCACAAGGATCTCTTTTAATCTCTCTGAAAGTTGCCGATAGCAGGAATACCGATCTTAAGCAATAATTTGCGCTATTAGGTTAAAGGGCTAGGTGAACAAATTATCTGCAGGGTTTTTGCTGATAGCCGGGTTGGGTCTATTGTCCATGGTGTGCAGTGCCTTCAAGAAGTCCCTTCAGACCGGTTTACCTTCTCCACATGTAGGTGTGTTATTGAATTCAATTGCAATTGATTACATATATTTGTTTGCCTTTCTTCTACATACAATACTCCGTAATGACAAAGCAAAAACACTGTTTTTAAAAATGTGATGCAATTTATTGTGTATTGCCTCTAACAGCTTAGCACAACTTTGGGCAGTTTCTCCCATTCTTCCTAACTTATTCTCACCAGCTTTGTCAGATTAGACGTGGGAGGGTCAGTAAACTGTGAAATGCATGTTTTCCCACATGTTCAACAGGGTTCAATTCCTGGATTCAGTCATTCAAGGACATATGCAGACTTGTCCTGAAGCCACTCAAGCATTGTCTTGGCTGTGTGCTTCGGGTCGTTGTTGTGTTGAAAGATACATCTTTGCTCCACAACCATGTCCAGTTGCCTCTGGATCAGGCTTTTACAGACCTCTATGTATTTTGCTTCTGACATATTTTCCTCCGGTCTGACTAGCCTCCCACTCCCTGCGACATAGAAGCATCCCCACAGCATGACCCTCACACTTGTATGCTTCACCACAGAGATTACACAGCTCAAATGATGAGTGATACATTGTTTACAAACCTTTTCCATTTCATAATATCGGAGCTCTCCATTGAACAACATAGCATTGTTTCTAGTGTGATATGCACTTGTTTGATTGATTGGGGCCATGTAGAGACACATTTTTAAATTGTTTCCAAACAGTCAAATTTGCCACGGATAGATTAAGTTCTCGAGACTCCCCTCTGAGCTCAGTTTCTAGTGTCAAGTAAAGGGTCTGAATATACACTGATAAGCCAAACCATTCTGACCACTTGCCTTTGGTCCATCGCGTGCCACCAAGACAGGGTGTAATGGACTGATACAATCCTCCCGTAAGCATCATTCAACTCTTCTGTAACCGGAGCCACAGTAGACCTTCTGTTGGTTCGGACCAGATGGGGTGGCTTTCCTTGTCTTTGTTCATTGGTGAGCCCCAAAACCCTGTTGCCAGTTTGTGGTTTGTCCTACCTCGGATCACTGTCAGCATGTAGTCCCCGTCGCTGGCGGGAGCACCCCACAATATGGCCCTTGTCAAAGTCACTCAGGTCTTTATTCCTGCCCATTTCTCCTGCATCCAACATGTTGACTACTTGAACAGATTGCTGTGAACGCTTTCAGAAATTTACGGTAAATCTGCAAGAGAGAGAGACTACCAGCCTCAACCTAAAATGTTTTTGTAATCGCTGACCTGACAAGATCAGATGTAGATCAAACGGAGGAAAGTAGAAGCTGTGTGTCTCTTGCAACGTATTCTGTGTATTCGACTGGTTTCATTTATGAGGTCATAATAACAACTTTCTAATTCCCCTGTTCTTCCTCTGACTCTCCTCTCTCTCTTTGTCTCTCTTCTCTTTCTCCTCTCTCTTCCTCCTCTCTCTCTCTTCTCTTTCTCTATTCTCTTCATCCTCTGTCTCTCTTCTCTTTCTCTACTCTCTTCATCCTCTCTCTCTCTTCTCTTTCTCTACTCTCTTCATCCTCTGTCTCTCTTCTCTTTCTCCACTCTCTTTATCCTCTCTCTCTCTTCTCTTTCTCTACTCTCTTCATCCTCTGTCTCTCTTCTCTTTCTCCACTCTCTTCATCCTCTGTCTCTCTTCTCTTTCTCTATTCTCTTAATCCTCTGTCTCTTTTCTCTTTCTCCACTCTCTTCATCCTCTGTCTCTCTTCTCTTTCTTCACTCTCTTCATCCTCTGTCTCTCTTCTCTCCGTTGTTTCTCTTCATCTCTCTCTCATTCACCCTCTGAGTCTGACATTTCAGCTCTAATAATGATTTATGAGTTATCCCCCACTGTCTCTGATATTTGGTATTTAAAACTTGAAACCCAACAAACAAGATACTTAGCATTCTCTGCGAGTGTTATCTGAAATGAGGCTGTAAGAAGAGACTGAATCATAATCTCTTATGAGTGTCATCAGCACCCATAGACAACCCATCATATGTTACTCCAAGATAAATCACTGTTTCAGTTCTAAGGGTTCTATCAAATGACAGTAGCCTATATTTCATTTATCCCCCTAAGAATGTTGAGAGGGGGTTATTTTTGTGCACTCTTAATGGAGAAGTTGAATTGCGACTGGATATCTTGTAAAATCCATAATTTCTCTCTTTAATATGTAAATCATTTAATCTCCTGGGCTTGTTACTGTGAACTATTGTTCCACTGTGTACTCGCATAGTCTGTTTGGTAGACCATCTTACAAATGTGCTGTTAGGCTAATAGTGGATTGTGTTCCATTAAAGTTTTTCCAAAACCGATATTTACACTACTACTCTCTGTTGTCATTTTGGAATGCTGTTTTGTGTGTGTGCTTACTACAATTGTAGAAAATGTCTTTGCTTCTTTTTTTCAAGTTTCCTTCACAATAATATACCAATACAAGACCTAACAGAAGAACAAGGCATATACTGGCCTCTAGTGGTATGATGATTGGATAGTCTACCTCCCTTCAATGATGCGTAACACAGGTTTTGTAAGGTTTGAGACTGAATGAAGGAATATCTTCATTTGTGCAGAGAAATTAGACTTACATACAATGTGGAACTTCCATATGACATATGAGATGGAAATCGCTCTACAGAAAGAGAGATATGAATAAATACTGTATATGCCTCGGTACTAGCCACAATACTGCATATACCTTTACTCAATTTGTATTGCATAACTAGAAACATTAAGTAATGGACTCTCATTACAGTAGTAAACTGTATCCCAACTGTCCATATATTCATATATTTCACTCCAGAAATTTCTTGTATTGGAAAACCGTATCTAAAACTGGTATTAACAACAATCCATGAATACAAAAATAGCTGTACAAATCACATCTGTTTAATGAACTTCTGCTAAATGTTACGTTTGTTAAGGTTAATTCAGGATATCAATATAAATTAGCAGTTTAAAAACAAGAAAAACCTCTATCACAATATTTTTTCTCCTTACCAACAGTATCTGTTTTGTACAACTTAATATATTGTTTTTATTTACAGTAGGAATCATCATACAAAACGAATATATCAGTGGTCCAGCAAAATTGCATTATTTTTGACTTTGTTTGTTTGGTTTTTTTACAAGACAGAAAACCTTTTATGCATAGCACATCTCATTTGAGCAGCATCACACATTTCTATTTTCAATTTCTTAATAATTTTGTCATTTTCTTTGTCATGTTTCATGCCTGTCATGTCTTAGCTTTTGCAGAGAATTTTCTCCCTTGCATCTGAAGGGAATAGGTCGCTAGCATATTGAATCACCTCTGGTTTCAAAAATAGATTTCAGTTCATTTAAAAGCATTGACATCACAGAAGTGATCTTTCCGATGACTGAATATAACTGAACAGTGTAGCCAAATTGAGAGTGTTGTTTTGGGCTCAAATTAGAAAATAAAATAACTATTTTTTTTAAATAGTCCATTGCTGACTTATGTCAAATTGTGTTTAATCATTTTTCTGTAGTGCCACATTAAAAGAAAATTTCATGTCATTATAACTTGATGTCAAATGGTTACTTTACTTGAAAAAAGTTAATTGGCCAGTATAAACTGTAAGAAATTGTTGAGTGTTTTGACTGGGATTAATAACCAATCCGATTTTGAAGAACATTGCTGATGTCAGTATAGGATTATTTTCTGTTCTAGTTTGTACATGGTAAATATCCTGGTTATTTAGTCTGGGTGTTTTGTAAAAGCACTTTGTGACAGCTGCGGATGTAAAAAGGGCTTTATAAATACATCTGATTGATTGTGCCTTATGGTAATCCCTTGAACAACAATGTTTTCATGTTGTATATATATATATAAATGTGCGTGTGCATTTGTGTTAATAAGCACAGTTGGCTTGATCTTTTTTTCTCATTTGGACACTAAAAACGAGAAGAGGCATCTTCACATTGCACAATTCACAATATTAAATAAATATACAAAAGGTTCTGTGCGGAGTATAGGGACAGATAAAGGTCAATAGAGAAAAGAAATGAACCTGGTGCCTCTGCTGAGAAACAGACAACAACTGAACTGAGAGAGCTGTAAGCTGTAGTCAAGAACCCAGTGCCTGGGTTGGCGGAGCGCCACACAGAGTTGACAGCCGTAAGGTCACAAGTGACAGCCCTGAAGGCTTCACTGAGGACTAGAGAGTCAGGTGAGGAATCAGAAGAGAACCATGGCACAGCAGGCAGTGAGGCTCAGCCTCCCCTGTTCTGAGTCAAAGGAGGCCGTGACGGGTTGCGAGCAGACACCTACGCTGCTGCCATCTGAGACATTCTTATAAAGGTGGTTTTATTTGTAATCGCTGCTGTCCTGGTTAATATGCATCACCTTACTGTCTGATATGGCCGTTGTTACGTTCCTGTCCGGTTTGACACTATTCCAGGCTATTTTGACTGCATTGTATACTTTAGTTTGGGGTATAAGTTAAGCCACCATATTGTCAGCCTTGGAAACAAAGGCTTTGTTCAATAAGAGACAAGGGATGAAGGTGACTGAAGAGACTGTGGGGGAGCGGAGAGGATTCGGCACGGCATTTGGTAATACAATACCCGAAAGCAAAAGTACACCCTGCTCAAACAAATTTAGGGAACACTTGATAATATATAAAAGATAAAAGAACTTTACTGTACATTGTGTTATTTGTTGAGAACAAGAGGACGTTACGACAATCAATGGAAACCAAAATCACCAACCGATTGATGGCTGGATTCACGCTCAATATAAAAAGTAAACAACAGAAATCACAAGCTGTTCCAACTTGCGGGAATCTCTTCAAGGCAACTCATAATGTAACTCGGTAGTGTGTATGGCACCCGAGTCCATGAATGCAGTCCCGAAAGTAGAGGATGTCGGGCCCTCATGCCACCCTCATGGAGTCTGTTAAGACTCTGGTTGAGAACACGTGTATACATACAGGCTATGTAAATTGATGGGCAAGGGTATTGCATATCCCCTTGCCCATCAAGAGTATATAAGAGTATGACTGCGTTGTACAAGGTGCCGCAAAAGAATCATCATTATAAAGAAGTACCTCTTAAATCACATGAACATTGCATATGCCAAACTTAGCTACTGCATGAAGAGATATATTTTTTTTGGAGCCTTGAATTCTGATCACAAAGTCCGACATGGTTATGACCTACCCAGCACTTAAAAACAACTCTTCTTTTTTCTTTTTTGACGCAAGACTGGTGCAACCAGCCGAGGTGGGAGGACAGGGAGGGGATGTGATCGAGTTGACAGCTGAGGAGGATGAAGAAGTTGCTCATAATAGCCAACAGTCGTTTCATTGTACACAGAGGTTTATTAAAGGTTAGGATGTTGTGGTCGGAAAAAAACGAATTGTATCAGGAGGCCACATTGATTAAACTGCCTCGAGGCCATCCAATTTCAGTTTTCACTCAAAGTGGCTGCTTTCTAATGGAACCTATCTAAAGCGGAATCAGGAGAATTGGAGGCCTTTGCCAAGAGGTCAAAGATAATCACGGCCCAAATGGAGGTACAAAAAATGAAATAGCATTGAAGTAGTCATGCCATTAACTAAATTCAACACAGTTTTTCATCATCAACACCAACATACACTGCTCAAAACAATTAAGGGAACGCACTCTTGGAGTATTTTTCTGGCCGTTTGTGTGTGTGGTCAGGAACACACACACACACCAGTAGCTTGCTGGAGGTCATTTTGTAAAGCTCTGGCAGTGCTTCTCCTGTTCATCTTTGCACAAAGAATCAGATACCAGTCCTGCTGCTGGGTTGATGCACTTCTACGGCCCTGTCCAGCTCCCCTCGTGTAACGGCCCATCTCCTGGTTTCTCCTCCATGCTGATGAGACTGTATTGGGAGACACAACAAACCTTGCGACAACATGTATGGATGTGCCATCCTGGAGGTGCTGGACTACCTGTGTAACCCGAATGGTCTGCAGGTACCGCATCATGCAGCCACTAGTGACAAGCACAATAGCAAAGCGTAAACTCAAGAAGAATCAGTCAGGAAGGATGAGCAGTTAACAATTGTCTGTGGCTACCACTTGCAAAACCATTTCCTTTTGGGGGATTGTCGGGCTGTTGGAAGAGGAGACAACAATTGTTTGTGGCTACCACTTGCAAAACCATTCCCTTTTTGGGGATTGTCTGACTGTTGCTTCTCCAGTAGACCTGTTGTTACATTTATTTGCACCAAAACTAGTGACTTTGATTCACAATCTCTTATGCTTAATCTTTGCTTAAACACATTTCCTTTATCGAGACCCGATGTGTGATATAAGTGTTCCCGTAAGTGTTTTCAGCAGTGTGGTTGGAGTACAATGTGGAAAAATAGCCATTTCATGTACACATCTATGCATATGTTATTGATGCAACAACCTTTGCAAAGCCATGTGCAATGACTTTGACAAGGAACGTTTTCAAGCTCTCTCTCTACAAATGCAACTACTTAATTAGTGAAGGAGTAGGGGTGGTTTATTGGGGCAGATCTTATTCGTTTTTCAACAAACTTGTATGCACCAAAAGCTGGCTTTTTCAAACATAACTAGAATGAGACAAATTAAATTAAAGATCATCATGAGTGAATCATCGTGAATAGGGGCTGTTCAAGTCAAATCCCTGCTTTGGAATAACTTGCGGATTTCATGGAACATTGACCTAGTCAATGAATAACGAACAGCCTACTAAACAGGGAAGCAGGGCGGGGTATGGTATTTGCTCACTTCTAGAAAGTAGAAGTGACACTTATTTCATGAGTATACTTAATATAGCATTGTGACATCAAATGGTCAAGAAACATGCCCCCAAAAACAGAATAAATGCAGGAGATCTAAACAATTTGACATGCACAATGCTTGCAGACATTAATACATGGGTTTTCGCAGGTAAAAGTTAAACCTTTGAAAACAAATCCATGCAGGTGAGTCAGGTTGCGGAGAACAATCCTTTCTTTATGTTGTCAGATGGTTCTTGAAACAACATTGACCCATGCAGGATTCTACAAGGAGGGCACATTTCCTTAATGCTTTCATGCCCATTTAAAACCCATCAGTGACACAGTTATTAAAGCTTCTGTCTCATTGAGTCTGTCCAACATCACTACCTGGGGATCAATCAGTGACCAGTTGAGACGCAGAGACTGAATAGATGCAAAATTGGGACTTTTATTCTGAAATCATACAGGCAATAGAATTGTAAGAATAAATCCATTAACAGGAGTACTTTCACATTAGAGTTTGGAGGTGGTTTCAGCAGCCAATCCAAGGTTTTCTTTGTCAAGCCCATTCCTATAAATGGTCCTTTGTCTCCCCTTGTAGGCAACCTGCAATACATCACTCAGTGCAAAACCAACAATGTTGCAGCAAAAAGCACACGTGCATTCCAATAGGCAGGAAACTTCAAAACAGCCATCTTGCAGGGGACGTCAAACCTGGTGGGTCATTAACAACACAACAGGATTTATTGATACACCAGAAACATCACACAATACATCCAATGTCTCAGACAGGACAACAACTACTGGTAGATGACAGGACTAGTGAACTTGAGTTCTTTATACTGAATCTGCTCTGAGCAGGTCTGGTTTATGATTTTTACTTGGTCAAATCTGGGTCAAGCGACAATTATAATGGAGTTTTATGAGCAATGCAAATGAACCAGTACTTTGTCTTTCAAATGTCTGAAGAAATGTAAAAACTGTCCAAGCCTTTTGTCTTGAACTTACAGCATTTTAACGACATTAAAAAAAGCATAGTGGAACTTTTCATATTTTACTTTGTTTCCATACTCTTGTGGAATTTTGGGGAAGTTAAAGCATTTGTACAATTCTATAGCCATGTAGAGCGGTAACATGAGGGAATAGACACTACAATGAATTAAAACAACTTTGTTGAACCCTACACAGACTAGTGCACCATCAATCAGAGAGAACAGTAAGCCTATATGCAAATGAAACAATTTGTTCATACTGGTCCTAATCCACAAGTAAATGGGAACCTGCTGATCTTCACCCATTTATTTGATTAATGACAAACTTTCCAAGGAACTGTATAGCCCAGAAAGCTATACCATGGACCCCAATTAAGTCTATGGCCACCAAGAGGCAATTGGAGCCCCTAAGAGTTGGTCTTCTACTGTTGTACGGTTGAGCAGGGATCAACACTGAAAACGTACAATAACCGTCATGCTTCACTAAGTGGCCTCTATGGGAGAGTGGCAAAACTGGCATATGAGACCAAATTTGCTTTTTGGCCTCCAAAAAAAAAAAAATAAAAAAAAAAAAAACATGACACCACACATCCCTACTATGAAACATGGTGGTGGCAGCATCATGCTATGGAGTTTCTTCACAGAAAAACTTTGAACTTCAAAGGGGGGGGGCGGGCGCGAGTATGAATATAGATTGAGTCAAGTTCAACTTGCCAAACGCTGACATTGACTTAGTCTAAAATGTATGGTCATTGTTTTCTAGCCATCTACTAACGTGTGAAATATTCAAGCCAGTAAAACCTCCTTGAGCACATTGAAGGGTGGGTGGCATTATACCAACTGGCAGCAACTCCGAAATGCATTTGTTTTTTTACATTAAATTTGAAGTACTACAAGCATACCATAATGAAATACATTACAGCAGACCAAGGTAACCCTGTAGCGTGGTATTCATCTGTAAAACAAACCTTTTGTCAGATCAGCCCATTAGACTAGTCAGTAGAAATGGCCCCTCGGTTTCCTGCAGTGGTTCTCATCCATTGAAGCCGACTAGGCTGTAGAGCCATTAATCAAATTGAACTGATTTCATTCCTGTCTGGGTTTGATTAACACTGGCAAGTCTTAAATAACAATCATGTATTTATTAATTCAGTGCATGACATGCAGGGATGTAAATTACACAGCAACAGCCAGTACCTACAGCCTGGCCTGAAAGTGTTCATCCATGAATAGGGAAAGATTAAAGCTCATGACAGATCACAGGAGAGTGAACTACAACTACAAAGAACGTTGTGTTCATAGCAGGTCTTACACAGGAAGTTCAGAGGAAAGGGCTAGCTTAAAGGTTCTCCTGGTAATGTAGGAATTGTAGTTAGAACCCTTATGACATGAATGCACACACAAGCAGATATGTTTTAGTTTAGACAGTCCAGTAGAGGGCAGCAAATTGCCTTGTCAGGGAAGGAACATCAGGACATTCTTCTTTCAGCAATCACAAACAAATGTGTCCTCTCCCATCCTAAGCAGAAAAAAAATAGGAATTATTAAATGGAACGTAAACATGTTTACCACGCAATTGAACAGCATCAGAGCCTCACTGATTTTAGTGATGACCAATTGTCCCACAAATCTTTCCATGTACAAGGCTCTTGGTACTTGGAGAGCTGCAAGATACCTGGTACTCTTCCAGTTGTCTGCAGGGCTTGGGGATATGGAGCGCAGCATCCATAGGGTTTTCAGTACCCACTTTCCATCTGGCCGTTGGAAACACTGGCCAACCCAGGAGCTACAGGAGCCTGTGGGAAAAGTGCCCATCCAGGCCAGAAAACAATAGCACACTCATGCCATCAATAAAATAACCCAATGTTTGTTAAATAAGATGGAGGGAGCGACTTGAGTTTCCTCAAATCATTTGGCAACTAAACAGTTTAGTGGACTAAGTGCACAGCATGCCACAGAATCCATGGTTGTAGAGGTTTTCATTTAGAGCTTGGAGTCTTGTGAGCATGGTCAGCCATGACAGTTCTCCCTCATCAAGGTAGAACATTTGCCTTCAGGTTATGTAAATGGTCTACTTAAGACATGACTTCCTGGACATTTTATAATATGAAGCCTCACAAAACATTGTCCAACTCACCTCCTTCCCATAACACAGAAAAAGCAACAGAGGTCTGCAGACCCTGATGGTTGACCACACCTAGTACTTTGGCCTGTTGTTCTGGGCCTGTAGCTCCCGGAGCGGTCTCCACGGCACTCTGATAGAGGCCTCGCAGCTCAGAACCAACAATCTGAATACGCAGCACAGAACCCAGCTCGTTTTTCCAGATGCCAGTCACATTGCATGGGATTGCCTGGAATACAAAATAATCAAAAAAGTATTCTCTACAGTGTATTCATAATTACAGAGGAAGTTCATAACATTCTCAATCATTTCAGTGTTAAAGATGAGCGGTTTGCTAAATCAGCTCTCCTGATAACAGTGCAAAAGCACACTCAGAAGTAAACCCTGCTAATCATGTTCACCTACCAGAGGTAGAAAAGGTCCAAAAATTACAACCCAAAAAAGGAGACACTTTGTAACAGCCATCATCACGAAAACTCTCAAATTCTCATTCACTTTGGAGTTTTACCAAGTTAATATACCAGGCAAGCCAATCAGCACAAACCCTTGCTAATGAGCCTAAATGAATGAAAAAACTGGGTCATGTGAATAATTCAGCTTGCCTGCATCAATGGAGATTGAGAAAAAGAGGGGAAGCACTACTATTGACAATTAAGACGTACACCTAATTAGCAAAATAGCATCAGGTGTGTTCCCTAAAATAGCATCAGGTGTGTTCTGCCTGGGGTGCTTTCAGTTTTCTTACTTGACAGTTAGCCAGGTTTTAGGACAGTTTGTACTGAGTGAAATACGACCAAAGTGTTGCTGTAGGTCAGGGGTATCCAACCTTGCTCTTGGTTGTTTCCATTGAACCCTAATTTAGCACACCTGCTTCCATTAGACGGTTTGGGGTATACACAGGGTGGTTGAAAACCACCATGACAGTAGCTCTCCAGGAGCAGGGTTGGAGAATCCTGCTGAAGGTTCTTGAACATACACGTCGGGTGGCTGTTGAAATGTGCATCTCAAAGTAATAGTTGTTTTCCAGAGGATAAGAAACAGCAGGTGACTGCTAACTAACTGATCTTGAACTTGGCCTATGACGGACATCAGAGTAGATTTTTCAAATGGGTTTGATGTGCATTGAAATTCGATATTCTTGCAGGTTCACATACAGGAAAGTCCAAAAGTATTAAGGACTTTTGATTCAGCTCTAGTGTCCAGGTCTGAATGTGATGAAAAAAAGACATTTTGTTAACACTGTATCAATAAAGTTCTGCCAATGTTAATGTTACTTTTGTCATGGAATGCAAATAGAGGATACAAATCAAGCCTAGTATAGCCTAAGTATCTTTACCCTAGTATAGCCTTTTGTATCTTGTTCCTAGTTTCCATTATGTTTGCTTTATGCCTAACGGTTTCAAGGCTGATGCCATGTCCAAGACTATAATTGCCTGTGATGAAGCCTGATGCCATAATGACCTGTTATGCTATTTATCTGCCTATATTTGACTTCCACAGAGAGCAATCTGTAAATTGTATCTAATTATTTTTGGTTTCCCCAAAATATTTTTATTCCACAAAAAAACAAATATACTTCTAAAAGATCCATTGTATGTTTTACCTTAGTAGAAATTGTAAATTTATGGCAAATACGGTGAAACATGTTCATACAATTTTTTTAAAGAATTTAATCATGTCACACATAGTTTAAAGAGAAGAAGGGTTGAGATAATCAAAATCTATAGATTATAATCAGATTTTCGTTGATAAAGTGTTGAGTGATTGTATTGGAGGCAATGAGGATGTAATTGTATTGGGGGCAATGAGGAAGTAATTGTATTGGGGGCAATGAGGGAGGGTTTTTTATAGCTCCCTGGCGGTCCTCTTTCATTATGCCAAACTGTCCACCCGCATCGTCAACACTCAGAACTAATTGGTGTACCACGTTAACTGGCAAGATCGACAGCCTCCTGGCTTGTATGGGAGTGAGACAGATGTCTATCCTGTTTTATCTTCCTCAACATTCAAAACATTCAATGAAGGTGTGCTGTTGATCACTAGAGGGGGCTATTTCCCAGTGCGTGAAAACAGTTTCTCCATCAGAGCTAGAAAGCATAAAGGTTACCAACCTACAGCAACCTTCAATGAGACAGTAAATACATTGACAGTGCAAACAGTGTTGATGTAGCTAGGCTATCCAACTCACACACAGCAGGTAAATGATTTTCAGATGTTTCTCTGAAAGTGGTAGGTCACTGCAGCGCTGCGGTAGGCTAGTGGTTAACAGGTGAATAGACCAACTCAGATGTAATGCCTCTGTTTCATCGGTTATGTGGCATCACATCAACAAGGACATCAGGGTAATCCTGTTGTGATGTGGTTAACTATTTTGGGACAGCTTAACGTCAGCATGTGATGTCCCTTATTTAGGGACATCCAAATGATGATAAATGGATTTTCACTTTTCATTACGAAAGCCCGTACTACAAATTCTCCTCCGGCTGTAATCTACTGAAGGATCATGGGGCATCCTAAATGTTCTAAAGATAAATACACAACCAGGGCTGAGTAACCTTGGTAATTGGTTCTTTACACTGACATTCAATATCCTGTTGAAATGTAAATGACGGAAATTAATTAGTACGGTTTGCTGATTTTGCTGATGAAAATCTCCACAGAACACATTATCGTGACCCTTGGGGTGTTTTAGTGGTGATCACACTATTGCATCAGGTGTGTGTTGGTTTGATTTCATCTCTCAGACACGCAAAAGCAGTATTATAATCTATAACGGGATCTTATGAAGCTGGTAAACTGGTCTGTTTAAGAGATTTTCATGTGATAGTTCAGTTACATTGTCATTCAATCCTTAAAGACCATTATTAACATACAAATTCAGAAGGCTTCTAACCATTTTCTGTGAAGGTAAGTCTGAATAGTACCACCATTCATACATTTAACCAATCTATTATATTTACTGCCTTCATGAAATATTGGGACTGAGAAGCATCATTTCTTCTTCTGACTCTGTTTTCCAATCATTTTAAATGTTTGTTAAATAAAACACTATGTGGTTAAAGAATATATTTTGAGAATGGTACTGACTGATATATCCACGCCTAACTCCTGAAATGAGTTCACGATCTGCTTTCTTGACTTTTATAAATACCTCTCTTGAAGCTTGGTGTCCTAGAATTCCAGAATTTGCCAAAGACATTGACATCTTTCTCATGTGAAAGAACAGCCCAAACTAACCAGAACAACATTTTGATTCTGTTGTTAAGGCTTACGAGTGTAGGCCTACACATTGGACTGTCATTCATTGTTTTTTTTCCCACGGCTGAAAGTATTAATTGTTCATCCACTATAGAGGTCTTTCTTGTTTCACCAGGTTACCCCTCCAGATTGAACCTGTTTTGTTTTCCCATTAACACTGCAAATGGTATATGAATTATATATGCTTCCTAATTTATAAATGTAATAAATGCCCCCCTGGGTTCGTTTATTATAAACCCAAAGTTTTTGGAATGTCATCAGACCTATTCACTTTTCCCACATGATGTTGCGTTGTACATTATGTAGTGTTGCACAATTGGTCAATGAGATGAGAGACAGTTGTCCTCCTGTCCTTCAGAGAGGTCTTCCATTTCTGCCAAGATAAGCTCTGCCAAGATAAGCTCTGTGGGCTGGCCTCTGTGGGCCGGCCGCTGTGGGCCGGCCTATGTGGGCCGGCCGCTGTGGGCCGGCCGCTGTGGGCCGGCCTCTATGGACCGGCCTCTGTCGACCGGCCGCAGTGGGCCGGCCGCTTTAAACCCTATATTCAATGGTAAATAGTACAAAGACAACATCAAATGTTGAAACTGAGAATTGTTATGGTCTCTTGGAAAACACGTTTCAAAAAGATTTGCGACAGATGCAACAAAAGACTGGAAAGGTTATGTAATGCTAAAAACTTAAACCACCTGGAATATCACACTACTATTTAAGCAAATTGGCAACAGGTCAGTATCAAGATTGGGCATTAAAAGATTCCAGACAATCCAGAGGGGATAGGTGTGTCAGAAGTGAGGATTGGGGTTTACTGTTAACAAAGAAGTGAACATAACATGGGGGACTTGCAAATCTGTGAAGGCACCTTTAATGGTGAACAATATATACAGGATTTGGAGCAGCATAAGCAGCCGTCCAGACACCGTCTTTTTCAGGGAAGTCTTGCTTATTTCAGCAAGGCAATGCCAAACCACATTCTGCACATATCACAACAGCATGGTTTCGTATTATAAGAGCATGGTTGCTAAATTCACAAGCCATCAGCCCAGACCTGTCAAACATTGAAAACATTTGGCGCATTATGAAACGCAAAATATGACAAAGGAGCCCCCTGAAATGTGCAGCAGCTGAAATTCTATATCATGCAAGAATGGGAACACATTTCACTTTCGAAACTACAGCAATTGGCCTCCTCAGTTCCCAAACGCTCCTCACACCTCCTCAGTTCCCAAACGCTCCTCACACCCCAACCTTTTTTTAAACGTGTTGCCGGCATCCAATTCAAAATGGGCATGCTTTGTTTCAAAAACAATACCATATTACTGTTTCAACATTTGATATGTTGCCATGGTACAATTTTCTATTAAATATAAGGATACATCTTGTGCACACCATTGCATCCTGGTTTTATTTGCATTTTACTCATTCCCAACCGGGTTGTTCATGTGCTATTTCAGTTCTGCATTCATCATATTTTGACATACAACTCAAAAATATTTTTTTCGCTCTGTCATGATCAGGTATTGTCAGTAAATTGATGGCAAACAAATATGTTATAAGTTATAAATGAAGTGTGTTACCCAACAAAGAACGTTTACTGTGTTTTGTATTTTAATACAATACAATGAAACAATGCCTCACATAAATACACACAAATACACGTTATGATTTGTTATACGTTTCACAACATTTTCACATCCATGAAACTAATACATTTTAATTAATAAATCCGATAACTCATCTGGAAACAAATATGAGTCGGCAACAAAATATCTCTCAATCCAAATGCGGAAAAGAAAAGTCTTTATTTCCAAATCAGTTCAGTTCTCTGGCAAATACCAAATTGTGTTATCTTAGAAGGCGCGCAGTTGCATTAGATTAGCATAATGTGCAACCTGCTCCTCAGAACACACCACTCAAGATAGTCCTGGTTGTGCTTTGAAGTAAATCAAAGCCGCAGAACAGCATGTTGGTACTTAACAGACAGTCCCAATTCATCATAGAAGATTTGGCCGAGTTCAGAGACATCCGATATTGAACCTGACATGTTATGGGTGGGGTCCAATATTGATTCTAACATGTTATAAAAAGGTACTTGCTCCGCTACGGACCACACAGGCGTGGATTTTGTCAACCTTTCGGAGACAAAAAAGAGACCCCGTTTGGATTGAACCACCACTAGATGACAGACAAAATCGGTGACCATTGGCTAATAGTCTACACTAGATTTATATCTATGATAACCGTCATATAAACGGGGATATTTGCTTCCTCATTTAATTGCGACAGGTCAGAGAAGACCTTGGCCCCTGTAGGAACTGGATGAGTAAAAAACACCCTAAATCACTATCATGATAAGAGCACCGGTGGTTTCCTCCCCGCCGAACAGAGACCGCGAGGAGAGCGCACCTGAACAGTGGGAGATTGATCCTCAACCGTTACTATCACCTATCGTCGATGACACCCCGCTTTTCAACCCTCTAACCCGATGTATGAATCTGCCTGATGCTTTGGACCGACGACGACAGAATCCGGGAGGAGAGTGGTATGATAATACGGTGTACAGCGACATCGACCATACCGACCAACAAATTGTCTCGATGAATACATATGAGGACCACAACGGTGCATATCTGTCTCAAGTAGAAGAAATCGCTAGGAATTCAGATGTCGGGTTGCACGATTTCGACAGTCATTGGGATCATTCTGAGTTCGTTCACAGCAACTCACCACATAAATCGTAAGTGCGACACTTGGAAGCGGAATAACCACCATATTATTAACATATTTATTTTCCAATTAGCAAGAGCATCCCCTAAACCTACGGTTGGGTCTGTGTAGAAGACATCCTGACTTTATAGCCTGTGTAAAAAACAATTATAATAAATGTGGGGAACAAGCTTGGTTTTCAAAATGTGCAAAATGTCTGTTTTTATACAAATGTTCTAGGTTATTTTAGCTGTATGTCAGGATTCTGGCCTTCATGATGTTCTGATTATTTGTAACATGCACAATCTAGGATATTTCCTGCTGTCCAGTGTTCTTTCAACTAATATTATCATGAACACAATGAATTTACAAATCCCTCATAAGTTTAGTAACTCTACAAGTGTCTTACTCTTTCATAACCCATATGGGATTGTGAAGTCCTGGGGTGGGCTGTTTATGATATGTCTAACAATATCTAACAATTATACTTTTAGCAGATTAACGTAATGTTTTTCCAAAAATGGTTCCAACAATGGTATCTGTATAACTTACTTGACTGTCAGTCCTTATATCTATAGCCCTATTTATGAATTTTAGAATTATATAATTTCCCCAGGACCTTTCAGCCTCCTAAGTTTCCGCTCATCATACAAACCTCAAAGGAATGGATTTTTCAGAATTACTTCAGTAGTATATGTAATTCCAGCAACTGACAGGAAATCACAATTCAAGAGGTTCACATTAAACCTCTCTAAGAGAACGACACCTGTCATCCAAAGGCTCAGTAACAGACCGCGGCTCCCTGTTATACACTTCACTCTGAAAACACGTAATCACGTGGAACACGAGCAGACTCGGAACCTTTCTGAACTGCCCTGCCAAGTTGTTCCTGGTCATTTGTAAATTATATTCTGTCGCCTTCTTTCTCTTCGTCCCAGAGCTGAGACCGCCATGCACCGTCGGAAAACCACTGTGCGAGAGAAGGGACGCCGGCAGGCTGTCCGTGGGCCCGCCTACATGTTCAGCGAGCGGGGCACCAGTCTCACCTCCGAGGAGGAGCGCTTCCTAGACGCCGCGGAGTACGGGAACATCCCGGTGGTGCGCAAGATGCTGGAGGAGTCCAAAACCCTCAATGTCAACTGCGTGGACTACATGGGCCAGAATGCACTGCAGCTTGCTGTGGGCAACGAGCACCTGGAGGTGACAGAGCTGCTGCTGAAGAAGGAGGGGCTGGCGCGCGTGGGCGACGGCCTCCTCTTGGCCATCAGCAAGGGTTACGTGCGCATCGTGGAGGCCATCTTGGCTCACCCAGCGTTCGGCGGCGGGCTGCGCCTCACCCTGAGCCCCCTGGAGCAGGAGCTGAGGGACGACGACTTTTACGCCTACGACGAGGACGGCACGCGGTTCTCCCACGACGTCACCCCGGTTATCCTCGCCGCCCACTGCCAGGAGTACGAGATAGTGCACACCCTGTTGATGAAGGGCGCGCGCATCGAGAAGCCCCACGACTACTTCTGTAAGTGCAACGAATGCCACGACAAGCAGTGCCGGGACTCGTTCAGCCACTCGCGCTCCAGGATGAACGCCTACAAAGGCCTGGCCAGCGCCGCCTACCTGTCCCTGTCCAGCGAGGACCCTGTGTACACCGCTCTGGAGCTCAGCAACGAGCTGGCCCGCCTCGCCAACATTGAGACCGAGTTCAAGGTGAGAGGCGCTCGGCGGCCGAGGATCGGAAGGGGGGCAATTCCTGGGGTTTGCCGCGAATGGGGGGTTTTCATCGATGTGATGGGTTTCTTTCTCTCGCGCATGACCTCCCCACTCCCCACGAACGTTTCAATATGGGCTTTGTGCAGATATGTTTTAAAGCCCTAGTGCTGATTTTGGCCCCTTAATTACACAAATACATAATTAATTGGGAAGCGATCGAATCAGGTGGTTTATGTCCAGTACACTTTGCCAAATGACACACTCTAATGTTATTGGAAGCCACTGTGTGTGACCTTTTGTCACATTTGCCAGAATTGATTGCAATTTCTGAGTGTTTTTTTTCTGTAAGGATTTGCAACATATTATCCACCGCGAGCATTAAGCACATACAGCATGTTCTTATGGTGTTTGTGGTTGTGTTTTCAAGGACAGGTAACTTTGCTTTAGTATTGCTATTCATTTTCTTCCTCCATGCAGATAAGCACCTTTAATCAAAGTAGAATTTGATTCTGAGAATCAGTGAGAGAAGAACCAGTCTAATCAAGGACTTTCATATCCAGTCTGTTGCCTAGTATTGTTTGAGAGAAGTGTTAATTAAATAGAATCCATAGAGAGTTCTGTCTAATCTTTTTGTTATTTTATCCTGATTACTGACCTCTCAAAATAGTTTGGGTTGAGGTTTAACTGCAACACACTTACCAGTACAAATACTGTATCTTTATGTAGAAAAGCATGCATGCACACACACACTCAAAACGCACACGCACACAGTATATGCTCATTATCAAGAACCATCATGTGTGACCAAGACAAACATTGTCAGGCAAACACACCCTGCAATAATGAGAAAACAGTCTGTGCTTTTCTGTTTTATACGCAGATTATAAAGTGAGGGGCTGATCAATTTGTATGTTCATCTATCAAAAGGTGTGATCTCTAGGGTTGCCTCACTTTTAATATATTCCCACTTTCCTCTCTATCTTGCTCTCGTCTCTCTCGCTCTCTCTCGGTCTAGAATGACTACAGGAAGCTGTCCATGCAGTGTAAAGACTTTGTGGTGGGCGTGCTTGACTTATGCAGAGACACGGAAGAGGTGGAGGCCATTTTGAATGGGGACGTGGACCAAGCTCTGCCCAGCGATCATAGTCGCCCCTGTCTCAGCCGGGTCAAACTTGCCATTAAGTACGAGGTCAAGAAGGTTAGCCGAAACACTCCAACTGAACCTAAAATAAAACCTGTTATACCCGTTTGATGTTCTGTCAATAGCTTGGCTCAATAGTTGTAATATGACTAGCAATCAATTTCAAGTGCCCAAAAGGGTTTTAGGGATTTATTGAAAGGTTAATAGCAGAAGCAAACTGGAATGGGATGTGCTTCAAATGGGTGTTTTCCAGCAGTTTTTCAGCCACTAAAACCAGAGATTCTATAAGGTATACCAGAGTGCCTCTGGTAGAGAGTGATCAAAGTCAAAGTATTTTATTGTCAAATGTACAAAATAACAGTGTTGTTCTGAGTAATAACCTTTTCATGACATGGCATGAGTCATCTACGCAGTGGTTTAAGTAAGAGTAGTAGTATAAGTAAAAAATAAAAAGCCCCAAAATATATAGAATAAAAATGTAAACTAACAGAATATATGCATAACTATATAAACTTGCAACAATTTCAACGAGTGTGGAAATGGGGTGATGACCATATGAAAGAAGTCTTTAAATGGTCTGGGGAAAAAAGAATTGTGAGTCTGGATGCTGATGCTGTAGTGTTGTAGTGTGTCTTATTTCATTTCCTATGTCTCTTTAGTTTGTGGCCCATCCTAACTGCCAGCAGCAGCTCCTGACCCTCTGGTACGAAAACCTTGCTGGGCTCAGGCAGCAGTCAGTTGGGGTTAAATGTTGGACAGTCTTGGGAGTGGCAATCGGTCTCCCTTTCCTTGCCATTTCATACTGGATCATGCCCTGCAGCAAGGTACATACCCAACCCCCTGTATATTGTGGTTTTAGAATAGTACACCCCATGGAAATGTTTTCTTTTTACAGTACAACCCGATTTATTGTTCAAGGTCAATAAAGAACACAATACAAAACAAACTTTAAATCCATTACCACATTTTAGAATAAACAAAAATATAATTTCATTCTGCGGAAAACATAAATACACCCCAACCTGTACATCACATAAAAAAACATTTGAATCAGGTGAAAATGATTATAAAATCAATAGACAGTCACTTCTGAAGGTCTAACCTGCCCTACATAACGATTAGAAACATGGTCTGGTTTGTGCGTAGTAATACATCACGCTAAAATAATAAGTCCTATGTTTGGCCCACATATTATTTGTGAGGTCAAGGTACATCACTCCACTGTCTAATAGATTATGTGTGGAGAATTGTGTGGAGAAAAACTCCAGACATCTGCCGATCCACAGAGGACCGGTCGCCCCACTAAATTCAAGCCAACAAAAGTTGCTTATAGATGTTGCTTATTGATGTCACTAAGAACTGCAGGGCTCACAGACTCTCTCACTCCCTCTGACCACAATCGACGTTGAACTGTCAGAAAGAGCCTCCACAAACGTGGCCTACATGAGAGGTCAGAAAGGAAGAAGCCTTTGTTCTCAAAAAAGCATATCAAGACATAACTAATGTTTGCTGGACAACACTTGGGTGAAGACCAGCACTCTTTGAAAGCAATGTCAGACACAATGGTCCAAAAAACAACAGCAAAGCTACAACTAAATGACAGAAATATAAGAAATTGAGGCTAATAATGGTTATGAGACTTGAAGCAGGCCGTGCACGCTAGCCTTCGAACATGGCACAGTGGAAGCAGTGCAGTACCACAAAGAAGAGTTAGCAACAAATCCTTCTAGTCAGTGTAAGAGACTGATAGAGAGTTACAAACAGCTACATGAAATGAACTATAGTTTTTGAAGCTAATGGTGTACTTTTATGAATGAATGATTGCAAAGTCAAATCTTTAGATTTGTAATTTGTTACATTTTGTTACCTTTATCTGTCAACAGTGCTGAAATAAAGAATACATATTAATATGTCCAAACGTGCAAAAACAATAGACAACGTTCCAAGGGATGTGCATACATTTGCACACAATTGCAGAAAATACTAATATTGTCATGCGGTTTGCTGTGGTCATTGATTGACGGTTGCCATTTATGTCGTTCATCTTCTTTACACCAGTTGGGGCAGATTCTCCGAAGCCCCTTCATGAAGTTTGTGGCCCATGCGGTGTCATTCACCATCTTCCTTGGACTGCTGGTGATCAATGCCTCAGACCGCTTCGAGGGGGTCAAGAATCTTCCAAATGAGACAATAACCGACCACCCTCATCAGGTTTTCAGGGTCAAAACCAGTCAGTTTTCCTGGACTGAGATGCTCATCATGAATTGGGTGCTTGGTAAGTTTCTCTGACTTCAGCCAACTGCTTTAGAGTGTTTGTGGGAAATACATTACTGCCTAACCAAATCAGATCTTTTTGTTTGCATGTCTTTACCACGGTGACGTTTTGACTACAGTCTGAAACGAATTAGCTTTGATAAGCTCAAGACAAAGAGGCTTTCGTGCCTACTAAAAACCTGCCTTCTCTTCATTAGGGATGATCTGGTCCGAGTGTAAAGAGATCTGGGCTGATGGGCCAAGGGAGTACATAATGCACCTGTGGAACGTGTTAGACTTTGGAATGCTTTCCATCTTTGTGGCATCTTTCACGGCTCGACTCATGGCCTTCCTGAGGGCCTCTGAGGCCCAGCTGTATGTGGACATGTATGTGCCTAACATGCCCAACATAGACCTGAGCAATGCTTCGCTGCCTCCCAATGTAGCATACTACACCCACGGTCAGTAATACTTCATGTATGAACTAATCATGATGATCTCAGGTTACATGTCCCTTTCTGTACGACTGTTATACAAGTGCTGCCACCGCCTGATAAGAGAGCACAATGCAACGGGATTACTGACTCTGTCAATGCAAGTCTTCCATGACAATGAAAATATCAGGGGATAGATGCCATTTTCTTTTATTCCTTACAAATAGTTAACTTGACGCGATGTCTTTCACTTCAAGACCTGAACTTTGCTTTTTGAGTCAAAGGGACTCTCTTATCTGGATTGTCTGAATTGAGCTCTCTCTCTCTATTTCAGCCAGGAACAGGTGGTTACCATCTGACCCTCAACTCATCTCTGAGGGTTTGTACTCAATTGCAGTGGTGCTCAGTTTCTCCCGCATTGCCTACATCTTGCCGGCCAATGAGAGCTTTGGCCCACTTCAAATCTCCCTCGGACGGACTGTCAAGGACATCTTCAAGTTCATGGTCATCTTCATAATGGTCTTCCTGGCTTTCATGATTGGCATGTTTAATCTATATTCATATTACCTTGGTGCAAAGTACAATCCAGCCTTCACCACGTAAGTGCCCACCTGACTTCTTGTCATTTAAATGATTTAAATTTGCATGTATATATGTCTAATAAGGTATTTGTTACTTGTTTGTTAATGTCTGTACTGTGCTGCATATCTCTGGTTTTTGTATGGTGGTGTGTGTACTTGTCTGTTCTCAGGGTGGAGGAAAGCTTTAAGACTCTATTTTGGTCCATCTTCGGCCTGTCCGAGGTGATCTCTGTGGTTTTGAAGTATGACCATAAGTTCATAGAGAACATTGGTTATGTTCTCTTTGGTGTCTACAATGTAACCATGGTAATCGTACTGCTCAACATGCTTATTGCAATGATCAATCACTCCTATCAAGAGATTGAGGTGAGACTGGAAACCAATAGACCTATTTACACCACTAGGGAATGCCCAGATAATAGAAAAATCATTCCTGTTTTCAAATCAAGGGAAATAGTTGTCCATTTACAGTATGTGTGAGCTATTATACATTACATGTTATTTTGTATTGAAGTATAACAATGTATGTACACTGTTCCAAGCAGGTCTGTTAAATTATTAGACCATTCTACAACCACGTTTCCAAAAAACATAATGCAACGATTTGCAAATCATTTATCCCTATATTTAATTAAAAATAGTTCAATGACAACACATAAAATATGTTATTTCACAAAATGTTCTGTTCTTCTAATTGTCTTATGCATTACAACATTGAGAACACTTTGAAACAAACCTGTAACTTTCAATTAAAACATAAGCAATAATAACATCTATTTCTTTATGAATTAATGTTAAAATAATTTAGTGGTGTGTGTTTAAGTCTGCTAGAGTATGCTGCGTAGAGTATGAGATATTTTACAATCAAAGTGTATTAAAATACAGCACTTTGTTTTGTTAAACATTTACAACCTAAATTGGCAACAATGATTGCGGAAAATACCTGAAATTTCAACTCTTATTGATGTGTCTACCTCTGCGTGATAAAGACATATGTTCAATTGCCAAGAAAAGTACTGACGACCGATTGAGTTTGTATTTCTAGAAATTAAGTGCAAGCGGAATTTTGTTTGTTATTAGTCCTTATGAAACTTCTATGTTCTGTGATTCCTGTTTTAAGTGCTCTATGTGTTGTTCCCACATATGCCATACCACAGGGACATTTAATGCTTTTATCATTATTGTATTGTAAGTTCCAGTTTTCTTTTGAATGCAACCACTGACCGTGGTGGATCTAATAATTTATGTAGACTTTGTTTGCATATGCCAGTGGTATTTCGTTCTGATTGGTTGTAATCTGGTTTCACTTAGTCTTTTTATGTGGGTGTGGCTTGCCAGGCATGTATGACCTGATGAACATCCGTTTGTGATCAAAACAGTGTCAGTTTGTTGGGTTTATCTTATGACATTTCTTTGTTGTAGCTTCATCTGATTTGCAGACTTTTTTCCATCATTACCAACATATAGCACCTGAAGATTTGGAGGTGCACACATACACCTTCCTATAGCCCCACACTGCAATTTTACATTGAGAAACAATATTTTTAAATTGTTGCCTGAGCAGTCTTTCACACAGTGATGGACCCTTCCACATGATTACTTCTGAAGGACTCATTCTATCCGGGATGCTCTTGTTTTAACCATTCATGTTACTGACCTATTTCCAATTAACCCAATTAGCTTTCTTTAAACATGTTGCTGGCATCAAATTCAAAGTGGGCATATATTAACAATAACATTCTTCAGTTTCAACATTTAAAATGTTGTCTATTTTATATTTAATGCAGGGTTTAAATCATTTGCACATCATTGCTTTTTGTGTTTTTATTTACATTTTAAACAGCCATACCAACTTTTTGTAAATGGGGTTGTAGATTATGTGAACGATTTCATATGTTTAAATAATTGCCTTAAGTCATTTGCTAATGTAGTTTGCCTTTACTACGATTGTTGTCCAGCTATATTCACCTTAAAAGTTTGTGTCAATCTCCACAGGAGGATGCTGATGTTGAGTGGAAGTTTGCCCGTGCCAAACTCTGGCTCTCCTACTTTGATGAGGGCCGTACTCTGCCTCCTCCATTTAATCTGGTTCCCAGCCCCAAGTCCTTCTACTACCTAGCTCTGCGCATAAGGGCTTGTCTGGTGAGGCTGTGCAAGGCCAAAGCCCGTCGCCACGACAACCAGCAGGAGACTGCTATAATCAATTTGCGATTTAAGGTCAGCAAAGCGGCTTTGAAGGGGGTAGCGGAAACCAGTGGGTTATCTGCCTCATTAGATGTTGTCAGTCTTGTTTTTTTCCATCTATTTTATGGGGTGGGTGTTTTCTAATCCGTTTCAGCTCAATCAGTACAGATCTCAAACCAGGAACCCAGGGCAGGATGACTTCACCATTAGGAAACCCATCAAACATCCTACCCGATACCAGGTATTTCATCCAATGGATTTGATTTATTATCATTATCAGACTAAACTCAAAAGTGCTATATTGCTAGCTGTTGTCTCTCAAGATAAAATTGTCTCTCTGTTCTTGAAAGAAACTAATGAAGAGGCTCATTAAGCGATATGTGCTAAAGGCCCAGGTTGACAGTGAAAATGATGAAATCAACGAGGGTGAGAATGATTTCTATCCATATGTAGGATTAAAAAGCTGTTGGGCTATATTAGCAGAATAAGGATCATTCTTCCAACTGCAAGGCTGTGACATGCAGTTGTAGTTGGATGATCAATAACCTGTGGTCCCTCCAATGCAGGTGAGCTGAAGGAGATCAAGCAAGACATTTCAAGCCTGCGCTACGAACTCCTGGAGGAGAAGTCTCAGGCAACGGATGAACTGGCTGACTTGATCCAACAGCTTGGGGACAAACTTAGCAAGAACGCCAAGAAACCCTGATGACTTTGCATACAACCTCAAAAAGTAGATTTCTAGCGAGTTGCTAGATTTAGCCACATTGAAGTGGGATCGCTACCTGCAGTTGTTTGCCCCAAATATTGTTTTAAAATAAACAATCATCTGGGTTGAGGGTACATTCATTCATTCGAATTTCAGAAATTAAATATATTTAACCCATGAATTGAAATTCTCATTTGAATTGGCCACACTGCAAGTGAAGCAGAGTCTTTACTAAATGTAATTAAAGGAGAAACAAAACCATTTGTAACAAGTTTACGATCCTTTGGTAATTACAATAGCAACTGCCACCTCTCAATAAAAAATACACCTACCTTTAAAATATTATCTTTTCAAAGATCAGCTTGATTATAACTCAAAGAGCTCAAACAGTATTTTGTTTGTATTTTTGTAATGAGATATTAGGTTGTTCCATTCCATTATGTAGATCTAATGCATTCTGGGATATGTGTTTTTGTTTAATATAACAAACACTTATTTAAGTGAATAATTTATAAATAATCTACAAAAGGAACATACAGTATTTCCTGACTTCCTTTCTAATTACGTAAAACTGGTTTTAGTATAAATGTCTCATGAATATGTTTATGAGAAATGTAATGACCACAATGTAAATAAGTCTTTGTTGTTATATCCCTGTCACGTTTCTAAAATTTGTGTACTGTGTGAACGTGTATGTTTTTTTAAACCAATTAAAATCATTCAGTCTAATCTGCTGCTTGTCTGTAATATAAACTTGTCTGTAATCGTTAATGCAATAATTCAGAATTGATTCAGTACAGGCTCCAAACCTGATAATCATAATTTTACCTACAATCATTTGGGGTTGATTTTGAAATGTTTTACATTTCTTTATATAAGAAGGGGAAACAATTTGGTACATCTGTATTAAAATATTTACATTTTGTATATAAAATAATTGAAATAAATATTTTTTCTCTATAAAATAATAGCCTATCTTATATCTATGTTCTTATGCAGAAAAACATTTGACAAACGGCATAAGCATCTAAAGATGTTGGCATTGTATGGTCTGACAACAGGAAAATGTATGCTGACAAGCATTATATGGCCAAAAATCCAAAATGTCTTGGTATCCTGTAGCATTAGATTACCATAAGCGGCCTAGCCCAAAACCTGAAACACAGCCCCAGACCATAATTCCCCCACCACCAAACATTTCAGCAGGCAATGGGCATTCCAGTGGATACTATTCCTGGAAACTGCCACCCCAAGATTAATTCATTAGACTGACAGATAATGAGGTGTAATCTATTACCCCAGAGAACTGGTTTCCACTGTTCCATACCGATTTCCATACCTATCTGCCGAAATTAGATACATTGACGTTCTAGTCTGCATGCCCTAATTGCAGAATTTATTAACAGAAAGGCATGGTTTACAGGTTTAATATATGGTCAGACAATGCTGGATCT
The DNA here is from genome assembly GCA_016801125.1 of Novumbra hubbsi. Classification (NCBI taxonomy): domain Eukaryota; kingdom Metazoa; phylum Chordata; class Actinopteri; order Esociformes; family Umbridae; genus Novumbra; species Novumbra hubbsi. The sequence continues at coordinate 34,535 of JACXGK010002809.1, forward strand.
GCAGGTTAGCTAGATCCATAAAATCAATGTGTCCTGTTCTACACAGTACCTTGCGTGCATGTTTTTAATTATTCAGAAATTACGCATAGTAACTTTTCCTGGTTCAGTTGGATATCGGATACCCAGGCAGCAATGATGTGTTGGCTGTGAGTTGACATTGTATGCAGGCGTATTGGTAAGAATCTACAGTCTGGCCCAACAAAGTGTTAGAGCATTCTACTGCACGCTTTGATAGAAGGTCGGCAACGGTCGTTTGGTCATGTAACATGTTCCTAATGCAAAGGATACTGTGTTAGGTCTGCGTTGACTTCTCTTTACATGGAGATGAAACATTTAGGTCAATGAATTGCTTTGTGTTTTTTTTTTATTTACAGCATTTATATTCTCATTGCTGTAATGGTCAACTTTCATCTTAACATTTAATTAATTGGTTGTATAAAAGTAAAACATGCAAACTCTGTAACAGCAGCTTTAGAAAGTAGAGTATAAGATGTGTTTGCGTTATCTTGGTGAAAATTGTATCATTCAGATGATGGCAATTATGTGACAACATTAAACCAACAGCAAATTGGTAGGTAAAGGGGCACAATGCCAAAGCTGAAATACATTAAGAAATTCTTCTGTTTAATATTGGTATGAGCCAAAGTACAATCAAGTGAATTGGTTGGCAAAAGATGTTTCCAAGAGGTTCTGGTGGTATGATGTTAAATGCAGAGCTAAATTCCACCAATAGGATCCTAGTATGTTCTTGAATTATCAACGTGTTGTAGGATAAGGTGCAGGCATTGTCCCCCTTGGCTAGAATGCTTGCCTGTTCTTGTGTTATAAAATCTTGGTAATTTACTGGCAACAAGGTATAAAGACTTAAATATCTGCTCTGCTGTTCTTCCCCAGCTAACCACATTAAATCTACCTGCATAAAACCATAGTTTTTCTTTCTTGTTAATTGCTACTTGTTGAATAGTTACTAAATGCATCATACTCATATACATTTTCTTGAAATCAGTATGGTCGTCTTACATTTGCATATCTTAAAATGTGTAAAATTAAACGTGATTAATTGGTTTATTGCTCAAAGCCCATAAACACTGGAAGAGGCTAAAAGGTTTTATGACTAATAGTCCGAAACGGAGGTATGTGTGCCTTAGTACATAGGTTTAGTGGAAATTACTTTTATTACAGTCTTAGGTACTGTGAATGTGTTGCAATATTTTAAGTTATACTATAAAATATCATATTCAGTGCCCAGCAACAGTCCTGATGGGTAAAATGCGTTTTTTTTATCACTCCAAGGGCTTCTTTTTTCTTAGCTCCACCCACCCACTGTTTGGCCCAATGAAAAATCTCCGAATCAACGTTAACTTTCGCGTTTCCAGGAAGTGATCCTTCACCGGAATTATTCCAATCGCCTCCCCTACACATGAGGCCCCGTCGTACCATGCGTAGCATACTACCAAGCAAGAACCACTGTCAAGAAAAAACCGGCTTGAGTGCAGCTCGAGCATAATAACGTCCGGGCTGACGAGAAACTAAATAAGTATTTGATTCGAACGATTAAGTGCTGACCGATCGGCGCTCATTTGGGGCAAGTACAAATTCGAGTTTTTTTAATCAGGGATTAGCATTTGGTCCATAAAATTTGAAATCGCAATATGTTAAGTTTTGCTGAATAAACTTTCACATTATTCAGCAATACTTAAGCTATGTAGCGTTAGCTAGTTGGTCTGTAGTCTACGCAGGCCTGGGCTAGATTTTAAAGCCAGGGCATTTTCCGATAGTGAGGCATTAATACAGCACCCATTTACTGACAAGACAGTGACTTGGCCCTGTTTATTAGTATTTTTTTTTGTGTGTTGTGGTGAATTTATATCGTCTCTCACTCTATAAGTGTTTTAAGGCCTATAAACACGCCGTTATTGTGGTTGCCGAACTAGCTAGCAAGTTACCGCAGTACATCTTATTTCATGCTGCTACAACCGCTGTACTACCCCCCTTTCCAGGTCCTGAATAGATACCGCGGAAAACATGGCGGACGACCCCAACGCAGCGGACAGGAACGTGGAGATATGGAAGATAAAGAAGTTGATTAAAAGTCTGGAAGCTGCTCGGGGGTACGTGTGGACATGACAGCTGGAAGAAAGCACAAGTGTATTGTCGGTGAATTGTGTTACTCACGAACCAATAGACCATATAGGGGTTAGCTGTTGCTAGCTGGCTTCCTACTGAATGATTTAAGGCCCATTTATTATGAACTTCGATAGGTAGTTATTATTTGAGCAATGTTAACAATGGTGAATGCTGACTTTGCTTGTTCGCTAACTAAGTAAACTGAAGGCCATGGCATTTTCGTCGATGTTGGTTTTTAAGATTTGAGTTGTCATACTGTATCTAGTTCACAAAATAAGCATCACCGTGATGATGGCTGGAAGTCTTTGCTCTAACCTGACATTTACATCCTGCTAGCTATTATTCAGCGGTTTACTAGGTTGTGGAGTATGCAAACGATCCAAACCTTCGTTGTTTGACAGTGTTATCTCTAGACTTGGAATGTTCAGTCAGTTAGATATGTGGATCCAGGGGTCTACCCAAGTTTTCGTTTAATGGAGTTGGTACATTGTTTAGAAATTATGTGATGGTGCCGTGATTCCCTAGCCGTTCAGTAGTTGATTATGTAGTCTGTTCCTTTGATACCTTTTTAAACATGGTTAATTTGCTTACCCAAATTATGTGTGGATGTGGGTTTAATCCAATGTATCTCCTCTTAGGAATGGAACGAGTATGATCTCCTTGATTATCCCTCCTAAGGACCAGATCTCCAGAGTGGCCAAGATGCTGGCTGATGAGTTTGGAACGGCATCCAATATTAAAAGCAGAGTCAACAGACTCTCAGTGCTCGGAGCCATCACTTCTGTCCAGCAGAGACTTAAACTTTACAATAAAGGTATGTATGTCACTTATGTCAGTTTTGACTTATCTGAATGAATTCATGGGTTCCAACCAGTGTGCGTTTGATATGTTTGTACTCTGCAGTTCCCCCCAATGGCTTGGTTGTATACTGTGGCACTATTGTGACAGATGAGGGTAAGGAGAAGAAAGTCAATATTGACTTTGAGCCTTTTAAGCCCATCAACACGTCCCTGTATCTCTGTGACAACAAGTTCCACACTGAGGTAAGAATGATACATTTCCTCTATCTGACTTACTTCCTTAATGTTTGTTTTGCTTTATATCACTTATTGAGTCAGCACATTAAGTCAACTGGTTAGAATCCTTCAGCCAACTAGGGGAGGCGCGGAAGTTAACCCTCAAGTGCTCTGGATGGTGAATTACAATATTGAAGCAGTAGTTGGATGTACACAAAATACTGACTGCCATTTCTATTAGACAAAAATGCACATCCTATCTTGTCTCTCTCCCAGGCCCTTACAGCCTTGCTCTCAGATGACAGCAAGTTTGGTTTTATTGTGATTGATGGAAGTGGCGCCCTCTTCGGAACCCTGCAGGGCAACACCAGGGAGGTGTTGCATAAGTTCACCGTGGACCTGCCTAAGAAGCATGGTAAAACCCCACACTACCTATTGCGCACACGCACGGCCGGTCCACACCACACCATGTTTAAGAAACATCCCCTCTTCCAGGCAGAGGAGGACAGTCTGCCCTGCGTTTTGCACGTCTGAGGATGGAGAAGAGACACAACTATGTCCGCAAGGTGGCTGAGACGGCGGTCACGCTTTTTGTGTCCAACGACAAGGTCAACGTTGCAGGCATGGTGTTGGCTGGGTCGGCTGACTTCAAGACCGAGCTCAGCCAGTCAGACATGTTTGACCCGGTCAGTATCCACGCACTCCCCCTCTTTTTGGTGTGGTTAGCATCGTAGCATTATTCCGGCTGATCTTTTTAAGAGTGTTTTATTATTATTTATTGACTAATGAATTGGTGAACCGTGTGCATGCAGAGGCTACAGGCGAAGGTTCTGAAGCTGGTTGACATTTCCTATGGTGGTGAGAATGGGTTCAACCAGGCCATTGAGCTCTCTGCTGAAGTGCTTTCCAATGTGAAATTCATCCAGGAGAAGAAACTCATAGGTATTTATACAGTCTCTAGACCTTTATCTTTTTTAAACATGAATTTATGGTAGAACTTATTGATTAAACACTACTAATCCAGCATTTTAAATCTGTCAAAAATATTTGTAAAATGTCTAGTAACACAGTATTTGAGAAGTTAGTAACAGTTTCTGTTCATTTTTACCAGAACCATGCACAGTCAATAAATATGACTAACTTGTTTTTATACGGGTTGTAGAAGTTTAAAGCAAGTCTGCCAAGCATGCTAGTGAGTAGCCATTTAAGTTAACTTTAACCAGTTAGAACTGTTGTATAAATGGTATGAACACACCTGCCTGTCTACCTGGGGAAAAAAGGTTTGCCTGTTCACTTTGTGTGGATGCTGTGTTCAAGTGGCTTGCCCTGTTAATGTTGTCACCCCCCAAAAAATGAAGCAAATATTTACATTTTAATGTATTAGATAAGACGATGCCCTGCTGTCCGAGAAGGACATTTTAAATCCTGTGGTCATGTTGACATTATAGAGGACATTTTCTTCCAGGGCGATACTTTGATGAGATCAGCCAGGATACGGGGAAATACTGCTTTGGGGTGGAGGACACACTGAAAGCTCTAGAGATGGGTGCTGTTGAGATCCTGATTGTCTATGAGAACTTGGATACCATGAGATACATCCTACGATGCCATGGAGCAGAAGGACTTGCTATGGTGGAGAAGGGAACCGGTATGTTACACATTGATATCTTAAATGCTGTGTGCAAGCATTAGGGATGTCACCATACAAACAAAACAAACAAAGTTCATAATGAGGTTCCAATGGTCTTTATTTTATATATCCTCTTGATATATGTTTATAACATGGGTAAATCTATTTTTGTGAAATACAATTCAGTGAGTGTCATGCTTTAGACTAAATGTAACTTTCAAACTAGTGACAAACGTCCCCTAGCATGCGTGCGTTTAGTTATGCAATTGTGTGTTTTTACATAAACACCACTCAGTTACATACATAAGGCTATATATTTGTTGCATTTATGTAAACTAAATATACTTTAGTAGGCAAGATGATTAAATCGATCAGGCATACGCAACCAGGGGTTGTTGAATTAATGTAGAGCTGGTAATTCTCTACTGCTCTGACGTTTGCCTGATTTATGTTAACGGAACAAAGCAGAGTTGGGGGGAGCAAGTAGAGATTGATTTAGTTGTGGTTAAGTGAAATACAATATTAATCTCCCCCCTGTACCAACACTGTTTGCCTGGCCGCAGTTAGTCGTGGGCACCACATTCTCTGTTATAGACGTGAACTATGCAATTTTTGGGAGGTCGTTACTTGGTTTTACTGCCTGAATAGGGGCGAAGTGTTAACATACTACTTTAAAGTGGATCTCCACACTGTACCCATGCTGTTATTGGTCGCTTAGGGAGGGTTACTGAGATACAAACGTTGAGGTGTTGACATCCTTAAGACACACAATACAACATGCATCCTTTTCAGGGATTCTTGTTTTAACACGTCTCCTGCTTTCCTGTGTGTCTGCCTCTTTCATCTAGATGAGAAGACGTTGTATTTGACGCCAGAGCAGGAGAAGGACAAATCTCACTTTACAGACAAAGAGGTTTGCAAGTAGTTCTTTTTCCTAAGTCAAACACAAGCGTATAAGGAAGTATGAAGTTGTGGATTCATTTTCGACCCCGACATTTTGCTTGTGTGTTCTTTGTTTGTATCCTGTATTTATACGTGGCGATTTCTCACAATAGCATTTGTTTGACAATTTTTCTTGATCCAACTTTGGGGTTTGGGTGGTTTTTCTACAGACTGGTCAGGAGCACGAGCTGATTGAGAGCATGCCGTTACTTGAATGGTTCGCCAACAGCTATAAGAAGTTTGGAGCCTGTCTGGAGATTGTTACTGACAAGAGTCAAGAAGGATCCCAGTTTGTGAAAGGCTTTGGTGGAATAGGTGGTAAGATTTCACTTATACATTCAGTCACGGTTCCAAACTGCTACGAAAACAGTTGTTTGTGACCATTTCCCTTGCCGGAGCATCACCAATACAAGGGGGGTTTTGGATTTAATACAAATATTAACAGTGTAATGCATCTCTGTAGAATAACTAAGAAATTTTATCTCCACAGGAATATTGCGATATAGGGTGGATTTCCAGGCCATAGAGTACCAAGGTGGAGACGATGAGATCTTTGATTTGGATGACTACTAGGTAGTCAATACTGAGCCAAGGAAACCGATGTATCTCTTCAAAGGCTTTCCCAGATTTGACCGACTACAAAAGACTTGAGGAAGGAAAGCAAATCATCAGGAAGGAGACCTAGACCATCAAACAAAAGACATAGACATGATACCCTATATCAACGTATCCCTGACTTGAAACAGCGACTCAATTTTCTAGTCGTATGGGTTTTGTCTTGGTTTGTTCCTATCCACTCTACATAAACAACTCATTCAAAGTGACTGAAAGCCGGGCCCTGCTCCCCCTGCCTGCTCAGCCTTCTCTAGGTGACCGATAAGGCTGCATAAAACCCCACCTTTAAATCTCACTGTTATAAACTCAATTTCCTTTTTTTTTTTTTAAATGGTACCTGCTGCTGTTTTATTAGCTAGAGGGCATGGAGAGAATATAATTAATTTGAAACTGCTTCACTATCCCAGAATGTTCCCCTGCCTATCTACTGTCACAGGTGCTGCACTCCTGTACCTTTTCCTATTTCGAGGACCTGTGCCCACCTTTTATTACTGATCCAGATTTCCTTTTAGAGGACCAGTTCCCAGCCTTTATTACTGATCCAGATTTCCTTTAGAGGACCAGTGCCCAGCCTTTTTTGCAGAACCTAATTTCCGGAGCTGAGATTTAGGATTGTACAGCTATATCGTCTGCTGTTCTATTGCCTTGTACGTTGTACACCCATACCACTCTATTGTCTCCTTAAGCATAATGAACCATGCCCTCAGTGCTGTGCGCCATGCATCCTGTTCCCCGGAGATGTCTGTCCAATGTGTACTGTGATTGATTGTCTGAATGGCACAGTGACAGAAACTGGCCAATCTCAGCCAATGTGTTGTTGCTAGGCAGCTTTGTGTGTCTTGTCTTCCAGGCGTATTAGTTATGAGTACTCCTTTATAGATGTTAAAGTTTCATTTCGATCTACATCAATAGAAACCTGTCCAGTTTAATTGTTTTGAGTATGATTCTACTGGATGTGACCAATTGTAGTGGATCTGATTGTCTGAATTAGGCTTTCCCAATTAGATGTGGATGCTGCCATAACACAAAGGTTCAGTGCTGCCCCCCCTTTGCCTGCAGGAACATCTCAACACTGTCTCTAGTCTTTGCCCTACTACAGGTTTGTTCAACTCCTGCCTAACGCTTTCTTCCTGCCCAACATAATTGTCAAAGAAATCTGGTCAGAGTTGCTGGATGTTGATTGAGGGACTCTGTGACTTGCATCTATACAAAAAAATCTTAAGATTTTGTCAGCCTGAATGAAAGTGATTGAGGAAAACAAACAAGCAGGACTGTCTGGAAAAATGCTACAAATTGTGTGGTGTAGTGGTTTTCTGTCCCTCTTGGGGCACAGTGAGTTGTTTTATCAAGGTGTAAATGTGATGAGTGCATACTCCGCAACATCAGAACCTGAAATGGCATTCTTTCTGGATTTTATCTATTCATCTGTCACAATTTTGTATGAGACTTATTAAATGTCCTCATTGTTTGCAATTCTTGTGCCATATGTTTTTTTTGTCTTGGTGGAGGCTCTGTATTGAAGTGGTACTGCAAATGAATATTGTGGGCGATGAGTGTGAGTATTAATATGAATTAAGCATAATGAATATGAAAGGTACACAATTTCCTTATTTGTCACCATGGAGAGTTATTTAATATTTATCGTTTTACACCAGGTGCGTTCACAATTGGTCAGTTGAATACATCATACTAACGTGGCTATGCAGAGTTAGGCAATTTGAATGATGAGTATGACATTGATCAACATCTAAATATAGACGTTTTATCCAAAAAATCTGTCCGTTTTAGACGTTGTGTGCAGTGATATTTACATCTAAAAGAATTTCAGTTCGTTGCAATTACCAGTTTTGACGTGAGGTGATTATATGCGCACCGCCCTGCTTAGGTCGACCCTCGTCTCCGAGCACAACCTCTGCCTTAGCAGCAGAAACGAGCCAACCACGAAATGGCACAGAATGACAACAATACCTTTGTCATTTCTCTACCAACCAAGTGTGTCTGTGCTTTATTGAACCCCGCCCCAACCCCCTGTTCCGGTTGTGTTCTGTGACGTCATATCAGCTGCGGGCCGCCGCGGACGCAGGGCTGGGTTTCCATTTTCGCAGCAAGCGAGTTTCGGGGAACAACAATATGGAGCCGGAGATGGAGGACAAAACGTTAGAGCTGATGGTGAGTTTTAGATTTCGTGATAATTCGCTGGCGCGTAATATCGATGTGAGGGTATTTTGTGGGTGAGTTATATGGTATTATCCTAAGAGTAGGAACGGTCGAGAGGATTTGGAAACGCAGGCCGAGATGACAGACAAAATATATGCTCACTAGCTAGGCTAGCGAATAGAAGGAGGGCCCGGTTCTAGTGTTATTAACCTGTGGTTTGTTATTTTTACTAGCCTACATATAATGATATTTTGGAAATTATTTGTATGGGGATGATTATCACCAGTATGGTAGCTACAGGTCGACAGGACGCACGAGTTGTCTATTGTATCCATAACAGAGAAAAGGGCCTTGAAGTGCCCCGTCGTCGTTGGCTGGACGCTAACTACCAAGGCAAGCTAGCTAACAGTACAGTACTGAATCGTTATGATTGGATCTCACTGCGTCGCCGCTGCGCCATAAGTACAGATCCAACAACTTCGCCATACTAGCTACCCAGTTGTCTACATAGTTGAGTAACGTGAACGCTCTTCTTGTCAAAAACGAATGTAATATAGGTAGCTATCGTTAGCTCTGTGTTAATGTTGGCGAAAACGATTACTGCCTGTGTCGGAGGCACTCCCCTCCCTGTATTCATTAACGGACAGTAGAGTATAACTTGTTAGCTGTACATTGAATAATTTAAATTAATACATACCTAAACGCCCGTGGGTAAGTAGTAATCAAAGTTCCCGTTGTTGTTGAACATTTAAGGTAATGACCATATTTCAAGCAGAATACGATAAGGGCCGGAAGTTAACGTAACATTGCTTGGCTAACACAGCTAGGATATCTTTTCAGAAAATAACTTCATCCTGCGTTAGTTCAATGTTGGTAACACTGGTAGGAGGCTTTAGCTACCTGTATGCACAAATGCGTTACCTGTGAGTAGGCCGAATATTCCTGGCAAACGTAAATCATTCCAAATATCTAGCATACATTAAACTTTACTGATATATTTGTTTAGCTCTATCTAAAGCCCATTTGCTTGAGTCCTGTCACTATTTCTTTGCAAATATCTTCATAAAGAGGTTAAGGCACAGTCATGGACAACGCATGACTTTCAAGACTTGTGGTGTTTGTTAGGCTATATTAAGTTAGCCAATTGACACTCCATGTAGGTGCGGACAGGACGTACAGCACTATGTCTGCTAAATGATAACATGCACTGCATGTGTTTTGGCAACCAGTATTGTGAAGTTCATGTGACAGGAGGATATGGAGAACACGGCCAAAGGCCACCATGTCCAGCATTCTATTAAAGGGGGTGGCAATAGATCCCTCAAGAAACAACAACTGTTGCCTTCTGTAGCCCTTTGCAGTTGTCAGTGTTTTGCCATCATGTTTTAGGTTCAATGTTTCTGTTAGACAATTTGGTCTTACAAGGTTCCCCCATAAATTGTCTGCTACATCCAACCTAACAAGGTTTGATTGATTGACTTAGAATGTATTGGGTTGGGGCAGCTTCAGATTTAACATCACTCTGCTACATACCCACAAGCCATCACTAATACAAGTAACTTTGATTGACCGCTTATTCAGATGTTAGATTTTGGCAACTGCTGAACTGGAATTTTTATTTGGTCCCCTTGGTACATTGGGTGTTGACAGGTTTAGATTAGCTTTTCCTAGCTGTGTGTTGCCATAATGAGTAGTATCTCTCTTGATGTGGACTACTAATGGCTCGTCTCTCTCCTCCTCAGAACACTACCTTCATGGACTCCCAGACAGATGACCTCTCATCAAAGAAGACTACTGTGTTCAAGGTGGGCCGGAGGACAGTGGCTCATTGCTGTAATTTAAAGGAACCTTATTAGCACTGTTTTCCCACACAATACATGTATACTGAAATGGGTTTTATTTTTATTAATTATTTTTCTAAAACTGTGCAATTCATCATGACCATCTAGTCATGATGTACAGTGGTCTGGGTAATATAAGCCTCGTCTTCAAACCTTTTTCATCAGAGTATAACATTATCTTGACCATTTAAAAAGTCTGTAGTCCAGGTGGACCCAAACCTGACTAAATCTATGGCTTGTTTCCTCGGCACACTTTTTGAGATAAGTGTGTGTTACTGACATTTTAATGCTGTTCATTTTGGGAGCCAGTATTGACTTCACATGAGGCACATATAAGCACCCAACAGTACACCAAAGATCACTACAGGTGGTAAAAGGCTGTGCCTTAACCTCTCAAAACCTCCACTCCTTGTCAAGATTGTAAACATTTAGGATTACAAGTTACTGCAGATGTTTATCCTTTCTGGGGGAAATTGTGTGCGTTTTATATAGTTTACAATAAGTATGTCAGGGGCTGTGTTAAACTTGTTACCCTGATATCTGCAAGCAGAGTTCTTAAGTATATAATATGGAATGTACACGGCATTACATGGCACAGGATAAACTTAAGCAATGAGCTACTCAAACATAACTGCTTCAAAGGTGGGCAGCAGGTACGTATGCCAAGAACACATTTTTATGTATAGTAGAAAACGTACGATTTTTTTATAATAATAGATATTTCCGGGGTTGACTTAGCTATTATAATTGCAGGTTTCCGTAAATCCCTTGTGCTTTGGTGATTGGCCAATAATTACTATTGATGGGATGTTAAACTCTGTACTGATTCGGGTCTTTGGGTTGTTTGGGGTCTAGCACTCTTCCGACTGATTTCCTTTATGTCACGGTAATGCCCAGTGCTCCTCGTGTCCCACTGCGTCTCATCTGGAGGAGTCAATTGCCGACAGGCTTTATGTGAGGTCCATTTATAACGACAATGCATACCTCAAGTTTTTAATGCACTGAAATCCTGCTGTAAGTCTCATTCGGCTTCAACGACATCACTTCTGTGATGGCAATGGCAGTGTATTGTGAACCGGGGAGAATGTCATTAGTCTACTTCTATATTTTCCCCTATGCTGCCAGTAAACCAAGAGTACAATGTCTTGTTCCTCAATGGTTTGAGAGGAACTTTCGTTTTAATATATATATTTTTTGTTTATGTGCAACAAGCTTGGATTTGAACTTCATGGCATGTTGCCCGCTTGTAAACCTTTGATCGCCCGCGAGTGTGGTCACAGTTACTCCCACGTGGGGTGGAGCGGTGCCTTGGTGGGGTAGCCACACGCCATTCCTGAAGCCGACATGACTGGAGTTTGACTGATGCTGCGTTGGTTTAATAACGTTCCTAGATGTTTTAAAGCATTCTGATCAGTTTTCGGACGAGCATTTTCTTTTAGCAATTATGTGAATCCTTCCCATGAAGTCCTTTTTGGTTCCATACTAGTGAGTTTAACCTAAGTGTCCTGGACCCTACTGAAAGATCTCCCAAGTCCTTCGGCCAGGTCCATCCTTTCCACTGAGACCCCTCTCTCTCTCCCCCCTCCAGACCATCACTAACGGCCCAATGACAGGCTCCAGGAAGAGGCCGTCGGAAGGGAACTACGAGAAGGAGAAGGACGTGTGCATCCAGCGGTTCGACCAGTGGTCCGAGGCAGACCAGGTGGAGTTTGTGGAACACCTGATCTCGCGCATGTGCCACTACCAACACGGCCACATCAACTCCTACCTCAAGCCCATGCTGCAGAGGGACTTCATCACCGCCCTGCCAGGTACCCTGCCTTCTGCCGTGATTGTAACACGCCTTGCACAACACGATCGTTGCACACAACACTTCCCGCGCCTGTTTCCTCAAGCCGGCATGTCCCTTCCTGTGTGCTTGGGCTTGTAGCTCAGGGTCTGGACCACATAGCTGAGAACATCCTGTCGTTCCTGGACGCCCGCTCGCTCTGCTCGGCGGAGCTGGTGTGTAAGGAGTGGCAGAGGGTCATCTCGGAGGGCATGCTCTGGAAGAAGCTCATAGAACGCATGGTCCGCACAGATCCCCTGTGGAAAGGCCTGTCGGAGAGGCACCAGTGGTGAGTACCGACCGGAACCGGGACGCCCTGGGTCCCGGTGAGTTTCCCTCAGATCTTCTGGATGACTATGCACCTTAGCGGCGGACTCTTGCTGTTGTGCTGGTGAATACATTCATTCTCTGTCTTAGGGAAAAATACTTGTTTAAGAATCGAACCACAGAAGTCCCACCAAACTCCTACTACCGCTCCCTGTACCCCAAAATCATCCAGGACATAGAGGTGGGTGCTTCTACAGATCCCCGCTACTGTTACTGATCTGTCCTCGTTGCCACTCAATGATCTGGTTCCCTGGTTCTCCTCAGACGATCGAGGCCAACTGGAGGTGTGGACGGCACAATCTGCAGCGGATCCAGTGTCGCTCCGAGAACAGTAAGGGGGTTTACTGTCTGCAGTACGACGACGACAAGATCATCAGCGGCCTCAGGGACAACTCCATAAAGGTCTGTGTGCCTGGTAACGGTTGACTGGATGGGGGGTCTGATGTAGTTGTCCCCTTGTATGGGTTTGAAACATTTTGAACGGCCAGAAGCACTGTCCATTTGGATCTTCCAATTGTAATGTGAATGTCGATTCGTAGATCTGGGACAAGCAGTCGCTGGAGTGTCTGAAGATCCTGACGGGTCACACGGGCTCTGTGCTGTGTCTGCAGTACGACGAGCGGGTCATTGTCACCGGGTCCTCGGACTCCACCGTCAGGTCAGAACCCCCCCCCCCTCCTCGCTGTGCCAATGAAGCGTGTTCACCGTAGAGGATGTCGTGGTTGATGGCTGCCGTTCCTTTCTCCGTCCTAGGGTGTGGGACGTGAACTCCGGGGAGGTGCTGAACACTCTCATCCACCACAACGAGGCGGTCCTCCACCTGCGCTTCTGCAACGGCCTGATGGTGACGTGCTCCAAGGACCGCTCCATCGCCGTGTGGGACATGGCCTCGCCCACCGACATCAGCCTGCGGCGGGTGCTGGTGGGCCACCGGGCCGCCGTCAACGTGGTGGACTTTGACGACAAGTACATTGTGTCGGCGTCCGGAGACCGCACTATCAAGGCGAGTCTGCACCCCCCCCCCCCCCAAACGCGACCACCCCTTAAAGCGCTTTCTCTAGTACTGTGGCAGTGGCACAAACTCTGAGTCTGGTCTGACCCTGGTAAGGCTGTAACGTCTCTCCCCGTGTCCAGTCTCCTCCCACGATCCCTCCCGTTGACCGGATGTGGCTTCAGACACCTTTATTCACGCTAGGGCTGAAGGTTAAATGACTGTGAGAACTTTGTGGGGTGTGCTTTTTCCTGCACACATTAAGATACTCGGTAATCCGACGGAGCTGTAACAGTTCGCAGGGGGCCGACATTTGTTTTCACCCACGGAATTAGCTGAAGATTCAAAGCGTTATCATGTGGAACGGGTAAAGTAACTTGGTGCTTATTATTTCACTTTTCATTCGATTTTAGAGGTTTTGATGTCGTCAAACCCAGAGGAAGTGCATTTTCCAGGCAAACTGATGAAAAACCACTACAACCTAAACTCCCCTATTGTAGAAAGCTTGCAACTGGATGTAATACTGACAGAACCTAGACATTACTCAGATTGCGGTGGCAATAAGTGGTTAACACACTGGGTCTACCTATATGCAGAGTGAGGATGCTGCTGTGACATTTTATACGCATTAGTGCACATACAGTGTCTCGTACGAACCTGATAGCCAGTTGGAAAAGCCCACATGACAGCCTCTGCGGTCTGCCGCCATGTGGTCTGTTGGGCCGCCTTTTTGGTGGTTTCCAGTTGTTACATCCTCCAACACTCTGGTCCATACAGAGTGACTCGCCAGTCAGCCACACCTATGAAGTGCCCCTTTTTCAAATCTACCTACTCTCTTTCTCATTCTGGCGGTTGTTCTGCGAGCTGGCCAGTAGAGGGTGACGTGGAGCACACGTTGGCTCGGAATAAGAGGCCTGTTTAGGGAAGCACTGACTGAACTCGGAGTCAAGAGTTGACGTCTCTGCCCCCCAGGGGGCCAGGCTGTGGGCCTGCCCCGTCAGTTTGAGGCGGCCCCAGCCTTCCGCCCCACCTCTGGCCGAGTGCCTCCCCCTGTCTTCCAGGCGCTGGATTCGTGGGCAGCCAGGATTCCAGGAACAAAGAGACCCCGGCTAGCCCACCCATCGCCCTGGGAGACGGGCCAAGGCATTCCTTACCGAACCGTCTCCCGCACACTATGCCCCAGCTCTGAAAACATTCCCCAAGTAATAAGACAGGCGACTGCGATATGTGAGGCCGTGTTCCTGCTCAGCCCTTAATCCTTGCGTTGCTATTAAACCTCAGTCTTAGGTGAATGTGTTCGTTCCGTTACGGCGCCGTCCTCATTGACATGGGGGTGCTCGGAACGCGCCGGGCCCAGTAGATTCTGGTGGAGGGAGCCGGTTAGGTGGTGTCAGGGGGCTCTGCGTGCGTTTGCCACTGCCCGTTTCTCGGCCGACCTCTATGGTGGGTTTTCTCTGGGCTCACGGTGTGCCGCGTCGCCCCCTGCAGGTGTGGAGTACCAGTACATGTGAGTTTGTGCGCACGCTGAACGGCCACAAGAGGGGCATCGCCTGTCTGCAGTACCGAGACCGGCTGGTGGTCAGCGGCTCCTCGGACAACACCATCCGGTGAGTCTGGCACCGTTCGGATTGGGGAGATGTTTGTGTGGATATCTGGGGTGGGAAACATCCTTTCTCGTGTCTGCTCTCTGGGATGTTACTCATGGAATGTGGATTCTCTCTCCAGGTTGTGGGATATTGAGTGCGGGGCGTGTTTGCGGGTGTTGGAAGGCCATGAAGAGTTAGTCCGCTGCATTCGCTTCGACAACAAAAGGATCGTTAGCGGCGCCTATGACGGGTGAGCTCTTCTTTATGTGGCTGATGTTGGTCGGGCGTCACCTCTCGCCATGAACGGAGGTCCGACTGTTCCGTCCGGCTGATGCCTGTTCTCTCCCTGCTAATGTCAAACGCTGGGTCCATGATTTCAATCCCGTTCTGGTTCTGTTGATTCGATTTAAGATGGTGGGATGCTGCAGGTTGAAATCCTGTTCTTCTGCTCTGTTGGTCTTGGAAGACTTGTCGTCTTTGACGTTGTTTTTACTGTTCTGTTCCCTTGTAGGAAAATCAAAGTATGGGACCTGCAGGCAGCTCTGGACCCTCGCGCCCCCGCCAGCACCCTCTGCCTGCGGACACTGGTGGTGAGTGCAGCCTGGTTATTGAGGAGGAGCCTGCTGACCTTAGGGCCGGTTATAGAGGAGGAGCCTGCTGACGTTAGGGTGGATTTAGAGGAGGAGACTGCTGACGTTATGGAGGAGGAGCCTGCTGACGTTATAGCTGTGAAATGATGAGGAGCCTGGTGACATTATAGCTGTGAAATGATGAGGAGCCTGGTGACATTATAGCTGTGAAATGATGAGGAGCCTGGTGACGTTAGGGCTAGATATAGAGGAGGAGACTGCTGACGTTATGGAGGAGGAGCCTGCTGACGTTATAGCTGTGAAATGATGAGGAGCCTGGTGACATTATAGCTGTGAAATGATGAGGAGCCTGGTGACATTATAGCTGTGAAATGATGAGGAGCCTGGTGACGTTAGGGCCGGTTATAGAGGAGGAGCCTGGTGACGTTAGGGCCGGTTATAGAGCAGGAGCTTGGTGGCGTTAGGGCTAGATATAGAGGAGGAACCTGGTGACGTTAGGGTGGATTTAGAGGAGGAGACTGCTGACGTTATGGAGGAGGAGCCTGCTGACGTTAT
>JACXGK010002810.1:0-28622 GCA_016801125.1 Novumbra hubbsi
CATTACCAACATGTCTTGGTAAACTAAGACATTACCAACATGTCTTGGTAAACTAAGACATTACCAACATGTCTTGGTAAACTAAGACATTACCAACATGTCTTGGTAAACTAAGACATTACCAACATGTCTTGGTAAACTAAGACATTACCAACATGTCTTGGTAAACTAAGACATTACCAACATGTCTTGGTAAACTGAGTGACTGAGAGGAACTAAGGAGTCTAGGCCTGCCCCAGAAAAACAATCCCATACCGTTATCTCTTCTCTACTAAACGTTATAGTTGGCACAATGCAGTCAAGCAGGAAACGTTATCCTGGTATTCGCCAAACCTAGACTCCCCCTGCCATATAGAGAGGCATGATTCCTCACTCCAAAAAACATGTTTCCACTGCTCCAGAATCTAATGGCGCAGTGCTTTATACCACTCCAACCGACGCTGGGCATTCTGCTTGGTGATATAAGGCTTGCATACATCCGCTCTACCATGGAAACCTATGCCATTGAGCTACTGGCGCAAAGTTTTAGCGCTGAATTCAATGTGCTCTTTAGAACAACCCATTCTTTCACAAATGTTTGTAAAGGCAGACTGCATGGCTAGTTGCTTGATTTTATAGACCTGTGGCAATGGGACTGAATGAAACACCTGAATTCAATGATTCAGAGGTGTGGTTAGATGGGGTGTGGTGTGATTTTTATTCACGTAGATAGACTCTTCTCCCAACTTACAGAAGACTGGACATTCAAATATTTGCGGTACACTATGACAAACTTATGTAGAACAAATTTTTTTAAAAAGTTGTGGAACGCCAGTAATTCCAACTCAAATACTCTATCAAATACCTTGCTTTCACAAAGCTGCAAAAATCCTCATAAATATAACCAGCTACAAAAAACAATTATCATCAAAGATTTCTCCACTCAAAATTATAATACCTCGCAAAAACAAATAATAGACCACACTTGAAATGTTTCCTATTCGGTTTGAAATCAGTGGTGAACGTCATGCATTCAAGCCAATCAATCTCTTAAAATATAAAATCCTGTTAAAATGATTGTTTGCCTCACAAGACGTAATTAAACACACACACCGAAGAAAAAAGCTAAAACGTCATGTAAAAATAATGCCTGAATTCAGTAAAACAAATCTGCCAATGGCTTGAGGTAAAATGTTACATCTGTAAACCACTTACAGTCTAATTTTTGATTACTTTTTTAAAGTATAAAATCAATATAAGATGTGTTGTTTTTGCAGTGCATACGTTATGAATGTCGAGCAGAATTGGAGATTCACAAAGCCTCAGTCAAATTTAATGTTTAAAATCAGGCAAATGTTCATGTGTTCCGATCTTTCGCAGAATATACGGGTTCGTGTTCTTGGAGGTAATAACTTCTTTTCGAGGGAGGGAAAGGTTGTAATGGGAGAAATGAAAAACAACTTCCTCCTGGTGGATTTGGAAACAGTGGTTAACGGCAGTTACAGGTAAAGCTGCAACATGTTTCCCCCGTTCTAACTTTATTACACACAGTTCCCTCCGACATAACAGCTTGTTTTTATTTTGTTCACCAGCTTCACGTGGTCGGACGCCCACCTGCACCGACAGCTGGTGACAGTACTGACTGGGCCGGTGGTGGAATCCTTCGACAGAGAGTTCCGGATACTCTTTGCAGCATCACATCCGGTTCCAAACAACTGGAAGACTGGCAGGGCCCCATTTGATGCACCTCTTTCCCACATGGATTTCCCGGAGGTAGATAAACGGCCCAACTCCCACCTCGTAGAGTCTATCGAAAGCCCCCCACTTTATCCACCTTCAGACCCTGCTGTGGACTGGGTGGCACTTGGTGTCTTCAGAAGTTCGGGAAATCAGTGCAAGGAACCCAGGGACATGATGGCTGACACAGAGGAATCATGGCAAAGTTTTACAGCTGTGAACAATAAGCCACCTTTACAGGAGGCGTTATGTCCTAAGGAGTTTAAGCACCGTATAACTACACCTCTGGATGAGGGGAGGTATGTATGCAATAAAAGTAGATTAAATCCCACAATGTGACCAAACCATATGAAATCAAAGGTTTTTTATAGGGGCTTTAGAGTTGAAAAGGTAACAAAGTGAACCATTGTATGTTTTATGATTACAGGTTTAATTTTTCCCCTTTGTTGCCTTCTGAACATGAACTCTTTCGATGCCAATGTATTAAAACTATGTCTGTCGGACCTCACAACAGTACTACCAACACAACTGAACTTTACTAATTGTCAGTTAAACTGTTGCATGCAAGCCAGTTAAGCTCCCCTCTTTCCTCCAAAAAAATAACAGAAATATGACAGACCTTTTAAATTACAACATATAGAATGAACATGGTAATAACTGGTGTTTTGGAAATTATAATAGTTTTTCTGCCAGTGAGTGTATTATTTATTGTTGTATTATTGTTGTAATATACGAGGGGCTGGTGAAACAAAACCCTGCTCTACTGTTTTATTGATTCAGAGGTATAGTCTCAAAACCCCAAATTAACCCCAATCACACCAAAGATTGCAAGACATTGCTGCAAAGGCAGGACTATCAGCTTGTAGCAGACACCCTGTTTTCCCAGATTTGGCATACCATTTTTATATCAGGCTGAATTTACTTAACAGAGGTATATTCATAAACATATACAAATATAGCGCTTATGTCAACGTAGAAACATAATATTGTTAGACTGAGGGCGTGGAAACCAAGAACATACAAAGCCAGTGATAGGAATCATGCGAGGTGTGACGGCAGGTACTGTGAACAGACCAGCAGACTTTTCATTTTGTGTCTCAGCACCATCTTCTTTTCAATACCTTTATATTGTGACAGCTATAGCTGGTTCTGTATAATCTACACTGACGTCTGTTTGTACTTTTCATGTTCCCGGACATGGCAAAAACAAGCTCCTGGATAATGAGACAATATTCAAGCAGGTCCAATCTGGAAAGACGCAATCACTTTAGAACTTTATGGCATCTTTTGAAGGAGTTAATGAGTTTACAATTAATGAATTGCAGTGTTATAAACACTTGTTTTTCACACTTTAGTTTTAACTTCTCAGACCATTGTCTTACGTGAAATAGCGTGACAGCTACCTGTACTGAATGTAACTTTCAGAACTTGGTAGACTGCCGCTGTGAACTGAGCCATGGTCCTAAAATGTACTTTTTCTTTCTTAGGGTCCAATACAAAACATATGTCAAACACCTACCTAAAGTGGATGTGAATGAGTCTGTGAAGCACTGTGAAAATAAAATGGAATCAGGCCCAAAAGATGAAGCTGAAGCCTTGTCCTCCATACAAAGGGATCGTCCAGCTAGAAGGGAAGACATTACGGTAGATTTCCAGTCAGATGAAGACAATTCTGAAGTCAACTCTAAGGTCAAATGTCCTTCTACTTTTAGGGTGAGTCTCTGGTTTATAAATAGTCTCTCTGCTCCTGATTGATTGTGCAGGGAATAAAGATTGTGTGTATGTACAGAACATTTAAGGACAGAGTATAGAAAATGTTCTTTTCACTTGTGCAGACACTGAACAGGCCTCAAAGTGGAAGCATTACCTCTTTGAGGGACATCATGAGGGGACTGCAGCCAAGTCAGACCTATTCAGCCAAGCTAAGAGGGGCTTCCGCCATGTCAGATCTTAGCAGGTCAATGATGGATTTAAGAATGATGCATAAAGACCGAAGCTTTCAAGGAAAGAGACCATCAGTGCCTCAAGCTAGTGTAAGTGTGGGTTTATGTTTGATGTCTCTTGCCCCCTCAGCTTGTGTGTGTGTGTTTGACAGTGTGTGTGTGTTTGTTTGTTTATGTGTGAGCCAACAAGTTAAGACATTTGTTGTTTAACCCTTGAACAAAGCAGCTAATTTCTCCTGAAGTCTGAATATGACCTTTACATGTCTACAATTAAGTAAGCATGTAAAGGTCTGTTAGAGTTGATAAATACAAAGCTTATAATAATAAAAACCATCTGCTAAGAAATTCTGATTTTCTCTTCACCCAACAGTACTGTGACGCTTTTCGAATGACCCCAGCCCACGCACTAATGAAGAAGAGGAGTGATGAATTAAAAATGAGGCCTCCAAATGCCTTCCTGCCTCCCATCACCAGGTCCCGCAGTAGCAGCTTTGGGTTCCAGAGAGCCTGGAGAAGGCCACAGACTGACTTGGAATGAAGATAACAGGGTACGGTTCCTAAGGCAGTGGGACAACGTTAGCTACATTGAGTACAAAGTCTATTGTTGTATAGAACTGATAAATTTGATCTGTCACTGCAAGTCATTAAAGCCTTTACCTAGCTGATTATTGCAGTATTTTGTTTGGAACTTATTGAGCTGAATCAATATTTCTTATTAACATGTTAAATGTTCAGCAGAGTGGTTAAATAGCTACAGTATTCAGATTTCAAGCCGAAAACAATGTGAAACATTTCTATGTTTACATACACACAGGTCATGTCTTTTCTACGTATATCACATTTTCTTATAGAATATTAGGTAAGGATTGATTGTGATAAACAAAACAATTTAATGAACACAGTTTGTTTCAGTACATGTTGTATATAATAATTTTAATTAACTACTGTGTGTTTCTCTCCCCACAAATACAACCCTGTTTCCAAAAAAGTTGGGTTGCTGTGTAAAATGTAAAGAAAAACAGAATGTAATGATGCGCAAATCATTTGAACCAAATATTCAATAGAAAATAGTACAACAACAACATATAAAATGTTTAAACTGAGACATTTTATTGTTTTAAATAAAAATATATGTCCACTTTGAATTTGATGCCAGTAACATGCTTCAAAAAAGCTTGGACAGGGGCAACAAAAGACTGGAAAAGTTGTGTAATGCTAATAAAAAACGTGGTATAAAAAGAGCATCTCAGAAATGATGAGTTTTTCTGAAGTGAAGATGAGGGGGGGTTCATCACACTGTGAAAGTCTGCGCAGGCAAATAGTGCAATGACACGTTCAGAACGTTTCTCAATGTAAAATTGCCGGGGGATTAGTGCACATGGCCTGGATGACTTGCACATCTGTGAAGGCCACATTAATGCAGAACCCTATATACAGGTTTGGAGCAGCCACCCAGAAAATATATTTTCAAGGAAGGCCAAACCATTATTATATATATTAAAACAGCATGGCTTTGTGGTTAAAGAGTCCAGGTGCTATATTGGCCTGCCTGCAGTCCAGACCGGCCTCCCATTGAAAACATTTGCCATATTATGTAACCAAAAATATTTTAACTGAGCTGTTGAGCAGCTCAATATCTTTATCAAGAAAGAATGGTAAAACATTTTGATGTCAGCAACAAAGTGTTGACCATGTCCATGTCTTAACTTTTTTTAAATGTGTTGGTGAAATAAAATTCGAAATTGTGTACATATTTTACATATTTTCCCCAAAGTCTGTGTATTATTTTCAATTAAATATAGGGATATATTATTTGCAATTGTTATATACATTATAATTTATATTCCAGGAGAGGCTAAAATGCACAGAGAATTGATGAAAATACGTGATTGTACAGTACTTATAAAAACTCGAATTCCATCCCAAATGATTTCACATTTTATTGTCAGTACCTCAGAATTGTATGTAGTTACTCTGTCATTATTGAATTGGTCGAAGTTTTGTACTTAAAATATCATTTAATATAACAAACATATATTTGAAAAATACTCTTGAAAGTTTAGATTAGGGTGTGTAGTTATTTGAGGAATAAATCCTGACTGCAATTACTTAATTTTGAGGCAGTTATACGCAATTGCTACATTTTGCAGGATCCAGACGGATCCGGGACCTCCTAATCCAAATCCAAGACTCGGCTACTCTTATCCGGTGCCTATTGGGACATGCACATAATTTGGCAGATAAAGATTTCTGTCTGAGTAGGTATAAAACATGAGAGTTCGACCAACAAAGTTGTCAAAACATTAATAGAAAAAACATTGCCTATTACCTAATCATGTAATAGCAACAGGGCCGTCGCAAGGGCATGTGTTTACCAACTGTGGTGGAATATTGATAGTGAGCTAACGTTAGAAAGAATGTCTAAAACATCATTGGATATTCCAGAAAGGAGGCCGAACTACGCGCGATTAAAATAGTAAACTCCATTAAATCACGTCCCACACTTGGCCAAGAGATGGGCTCGGAACACGAAGCCCTGCTGTTCCATACCGAGGTCTGGGAGTTCTCACCCACCTGTTTGAGCTGCGTGATGAGAGGCGAATTTTCATGATCGAGTCAGCCAAACGTAATGTACTTAATTAATTAGAAAAAGGTATAAATACAAAAATTGAACAATGTCGGAAGTAGTTTCTTATCAAATGACACAACTCCACCACGATATGACGGACGTTCACGGCAACTGGGGATCACAGGTCAACCGACCCGGAGGATGCGCTGATGGAGCAGACCTTAAAGGCATCTTTTTCCACACTAACATACATCACTAACAAATACAAATCACGTCTCAATGTGGAGGATGATATCTGATTTGCCATTTTGATGATCAAACCAAAGATGCAGCTTTTGTGCTCCAAAAGTATCATTAAATTAGTTTCTCAGAATTCACTTTATTACATTAATATGTATTAGATAATGGTTATTGTATTAGTTATCTAATGATCTACTGAACGTGTCTAAATGTCTATGTTATGTGCGCATGCGCGTGACGCAATATTTGAAACATTTGGTTTTTGGTGGTCGCGCGTGAAAATGTTTAAAAACCATGTGTTAGGGCATTATGTTCATTATATTTATATTTTCTATATACATTTTAGCAGTATTTTTCCTTTTTTTCAGCTCTCCTGTTATAGCTCGATCGATCTGGCCAGATCGATCAGGATCCGCATTCACTTAGTAATCCGGGACCTCTATATTTACAAATTCAGCATTATACGACAAAATGTAAAGAGGTGCGGTTTCACACAAATTGTAGTTCCACTTCCGTCACTAGATGGTGGTATGACGAATTTATTTTCTCCACTGGACAATTTGCGAATAAGAAATAAACCGGAAGCACGTGGAAGGAAACAGAAAATGTGAATCGTATGATTATTACAATAGTTAGTACAAACGTTTTTGTAGTGTATTTAGTCGCAGCAGTAACATACTTGTTGTTTTGACCGAGAACTGCAATTAAGTATTAGTATGTTATTAATTTCATTAATTTTTTTATAGTCACATTTTAAAGGATTTTTTAACATTGTAAAATAGCTAGCTAGCTCCTCGGCTCAGCTTCTCAACATGGTTCGAGCGCTAAGGTACGTTAAGACAGCTTGCTGTATTTGCAGTTAATATAGTTTGTCTTGGGTGCATGTGGTTGCTAGACATTTTACCTCGCGATTGTCGTATGCGAAAGCAGGATGTGACAGTTTTTCTCTGTTACACCATTTAGAAGAAAACGCGCTCCTACGGTGAAGAAGACAGAACAGTTTAACGAAGATGACCCTAAAGCATATAAGGATTTGTCTGTGCCAGATAAGGTACATACTGCATATGGTACCTAAATATATGTTATGAAGAATTTGTGCATGGAGATAAAATCATATAGGTGTTTTGCAATATTGTCACCTGTGATATTGTGTGTATCTTTCACGTAATCTGGAATTGTCATTGTTGCTTTAGCATTTAAGTATGACAAAAAATATTAATTCAGTTGCCTTTATGTACAACCTTTTCAACAGACATCATCGCAGTATTCCAAGGATAAGGTGGATGAGTTCCACGATGACAAAATCTATGTGAGGTCTATGTTCATACTCTTTGTTCCAGACTTTTGTGAAACCTTAGAACATTCTTTCACAGTCTCTTTTTCCCCCATAGAAACTCATGGCACGCGGTGTTGAAATGGACAGTGACCTGGAGGATGACGATGAAGAGGTGAGTGAAGGCCAGCAACTCCCAAGTTGCATCTTATGAAGGTGCACTTAATTAACCTTCAGCTGTCACATTGAGCTGATGTGTAACCTGTTCTTTACAGGAGGAGGTGATGGCTCTGGACATCTCTGATTCAGAGGACGAAGATGAGGTAGAGGGGGAGGAAGAGGAGGCTGATATGGACAGTGATCTGGAGGGGAAGAAGGAGGATGGTAATCACTGCCCATTTCATTCTGCTGCAGCAGTCACTGCCCAGTAGTCAACCACTGACCTACTCCTCACATTTCCCTGTGTTTTGCTTGTGGTTCCACCTCATGTTAGCTGAGCTAACAGGTTAATTGTTTTCTCTCCTAGATCTTCCCAATGATATGGCATGGGGATCAAGGAAAACCATGTACTATGACTCTGATTATGTAGCTGCCAGTAAGTTTACTGTTTTTTTTTTTTTTTTTATGTTGTTGTATAATTGAGACTGATACTGTCAAATTCTGTACCTTTCTTCTTGGTAAACATTAGTTTATTTGGTGGTGGCTGTTTTCTAAAATCATTTGCTTTTTTGTTGCAGAGGGGAAATCTCAACAAGATGTGGAGGCAGAGGATCAGGAAGAAGAGGAAGAAGCCAAGAACATACAAAGACGACTGGCTGTCGATCTTAGTGAGGAGGACTATGATCTAAACCTTCTTCAGGTACAAATAAATAGCTATTAAGAATACATGCTCAAGCCACTAGCGCTTTTAAATTAAATATACATCTGTTCCAGTTGTCCTCATGTTGGTATTATATTGGTGTTTAGGAGTTTGCCGTAGAGGATGAGATGGAAAAGGAGGACAGGATTGTGAAGGACCTGAAGCATATGTCTCAGAAGGAGAAGATGAAGCTGCTAAAGAAGGAGTCACCAGAACTTTTGGAGCTCATCCAGGACTTTAAAGCAAAGGTCTGACAACCACACCCTGAGTAGTACTGTATGTGTAGTTCAATCCAGAAATCCTAGTATACTTGCCAAGGGAAAATCCCACGTTGAAATGTATTCTATTTACCCATCTATTGTAATTACAGATAATATGTAACGGAAATCTGGAAACACTAGGCAGTTAATTTAACTTGACTTAATCTGTAACAGAAGTTAAATTATGCTGCTGTTTATGTCACCTTTGGTGGTTTTGAGTGGTTATGTCATAGCGATGGCTTATGGTGTCGTGTGCAGTTGGCAGAGCTGAAGGACGAGTTACAGCCCCTGTTGGAGATGGTCAATGATGGACGGATCCCACCGGGCAAGGGCGCCGACTACCTCAAGACCAAACAGCGGCTTTATCTGAAGTAAGTGTGAATTGTATTAATGACACAAACTGTGGAAACAACGCATATGGCTAACTCTTATTGTTATACCTCTTCCTAGTTACTGCACAAACATTAGTTTTTACCTGGTCCTGAAAGCAAAGCGTATCCCAGCACACAACCACCCAGTGATTGAAAGACTGCTGACATACCGAAACGTGAGTAGAGACGTTTTTATTATTGGTATCAGGTCGATGACACGTCAGGGTGGGTGTAGTAAACGGTGTGCGTCATGTACCGCACGTCAGTATGGTTCTGTGTCTGGAAATGATTAGTTTTTCCGAATCCCCTCGCAGCTTATAAACAAGATGGGTGAGATTGGCACCCGGCTTGCCCCACAGGTGCGCAAGCTGCTCTCTGCAGGCCAGCGGAAGGCATCCGGAAAGCCAAAGTGTAGCGAACGGATCCCTGAAGAGATGGGCGAGGTGAGATACGGGTTTGAAGTTGACACGTTTGGCGATGTGCTTGACGTACCGGTGGGCCTGCTGAAGCTGGATCGGCCACTGTGTTTCAGGTTTCTAATGAGTCTGAAGCTGGACTGTCTGAAGACTCAGACTCTGACCTGGATGAGCAGGCTGCTCTGCGCTTCTACAGAGGAGTGGAGGAGAGGCTGAAGCTGAAGAGGAAGAGCAAGAGCAAAGATCCCCAGGCTGAGACCGAGTGAGTCTGAATTTTTCTTTGACACTAGTTTTGCAGATGCAGTTGCCCAGATTGTCAATTTGCAAAGTATGTTGTACTGACAGCGCTGCACACCGGTAATAACCATAAACTGTCCATGTTTTTTTTTAAGACATTTTGTTTTATTATTATTAAGCATACTATGGATTGCATTGTTCAATATCAAGGCAGTAGTTCTAAATCAAAGTGGAATACTTAAATAATAACTTATATTTTATTAATATTATACATTTTTCTGAAGACCATTCTGTTCATCGTAATTGTTCAGACATTGATTGTATCTGTAATAATTGGCTTGACTCACAGCAGACTAAAAGAACAGCTCAGTAGAATAATCAAAACCTAATAGCTTTACTCCTAGAATTAGTTACCATCCCAGTGTTTTTAAAAGTTTATTATTGCAGAAAACATTATTTGACACCCCGTTTCTGTCAAATCTTAAATATGCCATGATATACACTGCTCCAAATTCATGGAACACATAAATCACACATTGGTTCTCGATTAACTAAATATATTAAAGATCAAAATCTTTAATATACATTGTTTAATTTGTTGTGAACGAAATGACGTGAAACCACAACAGTGAAATGTAAATTACCAAACAATTCAAACCCGAAAATCAAAGTAAACATTTTGAGTTATTTCAGGATGTTCCTACTACATGAATTTCATCACAGCAACTCATAATGTGACTCAGTAGTGTGTATGGCCCCCACGTGCCTGTATGCACTCCCAACAACGTCTGGGCACCTGATGAGATGGTGGAGACTACTGGAAGACACAGCTTCCTAAAGGAGCTGGACTACCTGTGCAACCTGAATGGGCTGTAGATACTCCCTCATGCTACCAGTAGCGACAAGAACGCTAGCAAAACTTGAGAAGGATCAGTCAGGAAGAACAAGGAGAGAGCAATTGTCTGTGGCCACCCTGCAAAACCATTTTCTTTTTGGAAGTTGTCTTGCTGTTGCCTCTCCAGTCCATGTTTTCACTTTCTGCACCAAAACAAGTGACATTGATTCACAATCGCTTATGCTTCCTAACTATACAGATTGATATCCCTTAAGTTTAAATGACTTGGTGTTCATACATTAATGATTGTTCCCTTAATTCTTTTGATCAGTGTATTAAGGCTATTCAACCCCACCTAGCCTGAAGGTAGGGAACTGTTACTGCTCCATAGGCAAATACCACAGTCTTGTAGCAAAAGAGGGCTGGACGCTAGTGGAGCAGCAGGGTGGTATGGGAGAACTTGGGAAGGTTGAACACCTGGTGAGTCGGATTAATTAATAGAAAACATGATGGGAGATGTTATTCTGGTTGCAGACTGGAGATGGCAGCACATGAAGAGGTGGAGTATCCGGATGCCAAGAGAAAGATTAGCTATCAGGTACAGTGACACCATTAAAATAATGTTATTAAATGCATAGTTTTGTTAGTTATGGACATGTTCCAGTAAACAGCAGTTAATGTTACAGTTTTTATGAACTTGATTAGGGCTTTCCCTGATATTGAGTTTTGGTCAATTAAGAGTCCTGTTCTTTTGATTGGTTGAAATGTTAGCGTGTTCCTCCATATTGACACCTTATGTGGCTGTTTCCTGGACCGAGATAAAGCCCAGTAGAGGACTAAAAATAAGTTTATTGACTTCTAGTACAGGACTAGGCTTAAATCTATCACTGGGGAACTACAGGCAGGTTTCGCAGACACTGTTTAAGGCTAGTCTAGTTTAAATATTTCATTAGAAAATTCCATTGATCTTGTTTTTAGTCCTAGACTAGGCCTAATCCGTGTATGCAAAACCTAACCTATGAGTATATGTTTTATTAAATGGCCAAAGATCTGGATACTTTTTAAAAGCGAAGACCATCAATTTACTTTAGAGTACTGGAAAATTGGGTCAAAAAACTAAATATCACAGGGAAGAATTAAAAAAATAAAATCTTTTGCTTTTACAGATTAGATAGCACCGTCAGAATTTAAAACATGAATCTGAAGTTTGTGGGTGGAGATGAACATTTCTGACCAACAAGCCTGTCAACCAGACAATGGGACAAGTTAAATGGGATCAGCAGAAATGTTGTTTCTGTTATTGTTGTGTAGAGCACAGTATCATAACATGAATTTCCCAATACATGAAATCATTATCTTCATATGACAGATGTATTTATTTTTTATAACCGATTATATCGCCTGGTTGAAAACAGTGGTCTAATTAGAAACGTGTTGCTCTATTTTCTTCTGCAGATGGCTAAAAACAAGGGGCTTACACCAAAGAGAAAGAAGATTGACCGCAATCCCAGAGTCAAACACAGAGAGAAGTTCAGACGAGCCAACATCCGCAGAAAGGGACAGGTTTGTAGACCAAAACAAACTGTATACTAATCTTACGCATGATCATAATTGCCTTACTGACATCTGCAGACACCTTTTCAGGACCACTGCTATGTTGTTTGTACAGGACTGTAGTACACACTTCTATGGTTTTCAACTTGTCAAATTAATAAAGGACCAGCATTAGAGATCACAGTTCTTCAAATAAATGGAACTCTTTCATGTATTCCAGGTTCGTGAAGTCCGGCGCGAGGAGACGCGCTACAGTGGAGAGCTGTCTGGTATTCGTGCTGGAGTTAAAAAGAGTATCAAGCTCAAGTAACCCACCCAAATGTTATGTATCATTTGACCGATATATATATTTTTTTGCCTGTGACATGACTTTGACAAGTCTGCTTTCTTGTAATGAAATGTAAAAACTGTTATAAAGATGTTCTTCGTGAAGTCTGATTTCACTGGTTATTTCACAAACCACATGTTGTAATCTGCCTCCTGATATCAGATGGTATGATGAAACAATTGCTTCTATGTTATGTAAATAAATTAAGGCATACAGAGACTTTTGAAACCTGCTCATGAATATCTAATCCATGGTTAAATAAAACAAAGTTGAATACCGAAAATTATTTAACATCCCAAATAGACATATTTCGGCGTTAAGATGTGGTCACACCCATAGGTACATGTTAACGTATATGAGGTCCAGCCAGCTCATTCAATCAAGCAGCCTGATTTTGGGCTATGAATTGGCTGTGAGCTACACTCAGGTTACTGACAATCCTGTCCTCAATCTCTACACCTCTGCTTGCTTCCTCGTCATTCAGCACCAGCTCGACTTGAGTGTCAGAGGTCACTACCACCACATAACCACGCCTGGTGTCCAGTACGTTGGCCACTACAGCCTGGTGCCGGTAGGTGTTCAGGGCCCGCCGAGCTCTCTCTAGCAAGATGGATGGGTCGGTTTCTAACTTAAAGGAAATAACAAAGGCCTGTGGTGCCCAGTCCTTCACCAGTGGTGACAACATCTTGGGGACCATCTTCATACTGATCTGTAGAACCGAAAATAATCTTGATTTACAGTGGATCTGATAAAGACCATGTGGTTTGGGGTTTTGTGGCTTTTACCTACCTGAAGTGGTCCATCAGAAGACTGGATTTTGTGCTCAGGCATGTCAGACGCTGGGATGTAGAAATCTGACACTGCTGCAGCCAAATAAAACATAGCCTTGGACCCTGGGGGAGGAGTGAACCCAGACTTTGTTAGATCCCTGTACATCATGTTACCTACTGGCCAGTTGGAGCCTTGCTACTCCTAACTGTGCATCAGTGCCTACCTATGGGGCTGAGTGCCTGTCAATCATTACCAACCTTATGAGGATAACTGCCTGTCCATCAGTACCTACCTATGGAGCTGAGTGCCTGTGCTGCAGCTTTAAGGAGGTGCAGGTACTCTGAGAGGGTGCTAAATTCCACAGGCAGAAGAAGCCCTGCCTCTTTCACCACCTGGTATCGTTTAAGGACTTTGGCAATGTTGGGTAAGGCCTGTTGGTTGACAACAACTTGGCCAGAGCTACAACCCCCCATTCCACGTTCTAGCTGCAGGCTGTCCAGCACATTAATGCCTGAGTAGAGGCGCGTGAAGGGATATAAGGAGCGGTGTCTGTGGAGGAATATCACAGCGTAGCCCAACTCCAGGAAGTGCTCTGCCGAGGAGGCTCCGCGGCGGCCACTGCTGAAGTTGTCCAGGAAGCGAACAGTGCGAGACTCCAAGGGGACTTTGGTACCTCCCGAGGTGATCAGCACCACTAGACGCCCAGCAGCACTGTGCCGTTCAGCAAAAGTTGACATCTGCATTTTGACTTCCTCTGCATGGGAGGGAACAGCAAAATCTGCAGACAGATTCCCATCTGCACCAAGGGGCTCAGGGTCCGCCATGCCTGGTCACATCGGGGACAGGGGAACATCAGTTTACACAACAAACAAGACATGCCATGTGTATGGGCGAGGATTAACCATACTTGTTAATGTTAAGTTACAGAATAGTTATAGGAGTAGGATACTTGTAACCTTGACAGACATCTAAGTCTAGTAGTCCCTGGCTAATTATTTGTTAGGTTAACCGCTATAAGTATTGTTGGACTCGTGTCTTCTAGCTACAGCTTCAAACTACACTTAGATAGAAACAACGTTAGGAAAATAGGCGCACTGGAATGAGTTTTACACACGCTTAAACTAGAACGTACCTCGACATTCGATAAGCGTTTAAGACTACACGACGGCAATTTCCAGAGAATTCGCAAAACATCGAGTCTAATTCAGACAAATTAAACATTCCTTACTTTTAAAGGCACCAAAATATAGGTGATTCAGATTTATTTAGCGCTTGCAGCTAAGTTCCTGGTGATGTCTTCTTCGATTAGCTATTACATTGGAATGTATATGACTTGGTACTCTGTCGCTACCTACCGTAGCGGAGGTAAAAGTGTCCAGTGACTTTGCAATATAGAATATTACAAAAGAAATGTAGCAATAGCTTGTTACAATATGTAATGTGGGTTTGCTATTTACCACACGTAAATAATAATAACACTGACCGACCTCTATCTACATTTAGGGGCGAAATACATTCTGTTTTGGCAGACATGTATATGGCTTCAGAGCAAGGCTACCCCCATAAGGCAAACTTCCATTGACACACTGCGGGATCAACCCACTCCTGACAGTTATGGAGTTATTGAACCCAGTGACAAGACCAGTGTACTGCCACATCACTTGGCAGAGGCGGTTGTCTGCTTTCATAAAGCCGCTCTGTATAAGAATCAGCCTGTGCAGGTACAACCCGTGATTAGAACATGGCCCCTAGATGTGATGATTGCAGATGCGTAATAAAGCAGAAAAAAGCCGTAATACCACCTTGCGTGCTCTATAGATCCACCTTTAACCTGTCCTCGAGTGATACAGGTCTCGACTGCACAATAACGCATTATTCATTTGCTTTGCTGATCGCTCAGTATCTCCATAGCAGGCCATAGTTTAAAAATCCCGGGGTCTCTATTGCAACATTGTACATGCAAAGCAATTGAAGTCAGCTTGTTTTTTCTCATCACATATTCGGTCAGGAACCAGTATAATTTGCAACCTGTTTGCAGCTCAGGTAAAGCATGTTTAATGTAATTCCACTGGAGGCTCTGTTGTCCAAAATAAATTGTATGAGGAACCCAGTTCTAGTACTGGTTAGACATTTCTGCAAGGTATTAATTATCTTAATGTCATTAACCTTACACGTCACATGAACATTATTAAGATTATGTTTCATTTAATAGGATACTTCGTAAAACAGCGTAGCATTTGTAAACACAAGGACATAATAGTTTAATTTCAATAGTAATTTTGTCACTCTTGTAGCAGATTGTAATTGCTAAAAGCATACAACAACAACACATTTAATAATACATATATTATTATAGTTGCAATAAAGTTGTTTTAGAGAGTGAGACAAAAGCTGTGATATTCACGGAGAGGATGGTGAAGGAGGGGACTAGTTTTTGTGGCTGTGTACAGTAATGTTGCCAGTGCATTTAGTAATCTGCTTCGTTCTCTGAATTGAAAGTAGTTCCAGTTATTTTTGTGTAGCAGTAGCAAACGGCAGAGTCCCGGATGTTGGCTGTCGAGAGAAAGGCGAACGGGAAAAGGCGTAGAAGCCGAGGAGGACGCTACGGGCACACCGGTGAGGTTACAACGGGTCTTACCTTGCTAGGACAAACGCCAAGAGCATAGGCACCTGAGGGACTTTCTTGTTGAAGAAGAGTTGAAAGGGGAGGGGGCAGTTGTTTTAACACTGCTCTGGACCAAGGCAACGACCTGACATACCCAGGGTAAGTGAGCTATAAGAACATGGGAATGGAAGTTGAACTGAGGCCCATGAAATGGACGACTTTCATGGGGAAGTGAGCTGCACTGAAGTTCTGGGGATTGAGTTCAGCAGTCAGGCCTTGACAGTTTTCTTTTTGTTGGGACGGTGCATCTGCGGAGATTATTCGTAACGATCCAGGTTGGTAACTCGATGCCAGCTAACATGATAGCATGGTTGAACATATTAGCAACGTTAGCTAGCTAGATGGCTAGCTAGCTAGATAACAGCTAACAACTAGGCTAGCTAAACTCTGTAACTTGACATCTAGCTAGTTAGCTAGTTCCATTGATAACTGAGCAACTTTGACAGCTAACGCCACGATAGAATTCGTCTGTCATGTCGTTAACTCGCTAACTACCAAGAAAATTGACCCTTTGAGAAGCTGGGTTGCTAAAATGTTAGCCAGCTGTTTACCCAAGCTAAGTGGCTAACTTGGGAATGTCAGATTTGTACAAACAAACTGCCAAGCCGGACTGTCACTCACTGTGCGCACGCTCTATCGTTAGGAAGCTTCAAGCTCGCTAACTTGACTGGTTGGTAAATTTGGTCGTTCAAATCAGCTGTTGGAATGCGTTTCGTCGACTGTCAATGTAGCTAACTATAAGGTTGTTTGTGGGTTTCATCATTTGCACTTTTAACTAATGATAAATTAATTATCAATATCCATTGCAAGTTTGGCTAACTACTTGCAGAATGGGGAGGGAAAAAAAGCACTTTTAGGCCATGTTTGCTGTGTTGCTTCAGTTTGTAGGCTTGTAGTATTTCAAGTGCAGTACTGTACGCTTTGATTCCAGGACTAGTAGGGATGCACCTAGTAAGGATCCACTTATGGTGATCATTAAGAGTGTGCTGTCTGTGTCTACCAACCTGAAGTGTTTTTCAGTATTTGACGTTTCTGCGATAGTATGTTATGTTAGTGAAGAGTCTTATTTCCAAACAGAAAACAAGTCTCTCGAAAAAACATTCGTTAAATCGCATCTACAGTGATGTCGCGTACATGGCAGCCTTGTTCAAGTTTAAATTTCATTACTCAGTCAAAAAAAATATACGTATTTTAACCTATGGTTTTCACTTCGCGCAATGATGTGTGTTCTACGAATAACAGTTTTGGTTACTGAGACATAATGGGGAGGGCTTTGAATATGTGCATGACTAGACATTAATTGTCTTGCCAAATGTTGTTCTCACCCTGTCTCTCTCTCTCTCTCTGAGGGACTTAGAGGTGTAGCATACAATATTGGTGTACTGTTTTGTGGCCCTCAATGATATGGATAATAAGAAAAGGTGTTCCTTATTGATCTCTATTTGCCCGAATTGGGATGAATTCCGTCTATCCACATTATTCACCGTTTTTGGCTCTTGATGACCGGTATGGGTGTCTGCTTGTAGATAGTACTTGTACTGTAATGTTTAATTAGTGTTGATGAGTAGATTAATCCTCTTGAGTTTTCTAGCATTGTTTCACGTTGCGGTGATCTAGCATCCTTGCACTAAACTGTTCTTAGGGCATCAGGAAATTAGTCACTCATTAGTCGTATGGTGTTCAATTGTATGCTGTTGAGGGTTTTCAAATCCCTTTTATATCCAAATGTATGGACCGTGTAGCGTAGACTTTGAACTGTATTGGCCGCAGCATTTGAATCTGCATTAGACTCAAACCCTAAGATGTTCTGTGTAGCCTGGTTTGTCCAGTGTGATTCAATTCGGCCTCTAATCACTTTACGGATTTCCCCTTTCATTACAACATTGTAGGACTTACCTCCATTTTAAAAGGACTCCAGCATTTTTTACTCTTAATTTATTATGTGCTTTTGTAGGAAAAATATAAATGTGTGTGTATCTATCTATCTATCTATCTATCTATCTATCTATCTATCTCTCATTTACTAGATATTGGTTTATACACTTTTAAAAACCATATTTTTTGCCTGCATTATAAGACTTGCTGTCCCTCTGGCTAGAAACTCATTGCATTGGTTTTGCCATTGGTTTCAATCATACCCTCTGATGTCACAGAAAAGCATTTCTTAGGGTAGTTTCTATTCTATCTTTTACCGCAGATCACAGATGTGTGGTTTTCAATATACAGTGTGTAGACACCAGTGCTGGAGATAACGAATATGAGGTTAGAAAGTGTCAGAGTTGGTTAATGTTACCTTGCACAGGGATTCAGGCACATAGTGGCAGTTGAGGACACAGACCCGGGTTTTGTTTGGCTAGGCTTAACCTGTATGTTTTTTTTGTCTGTGGCGTAAACGTTTTCCATCTTAAGGCGTTTTGGGGGGGTTTGCTACATCTCAAATCACCTGGAATCCACAGTTATTGCTACGCTATCAAATCTGTGAACCATTTCTGAAATGTAACCTGTCCATTAGAGCGCTGTAGAACCTTTCTTTCACTGCTGTTGACTAACATTCCTATTCTGACAAGTTAGATTGGCCGGTTTTCTTGTGATCAGGAATGGGAATATTATCTCAGTGTGCTGGTGGTTTGTGTAGCAGTTACCCTGAACATGAACCTGGCACAGCTAGTTCACCTGTTACAGAGCATGTGGAGTAAAATCAGTAGCAAACTCCTGCAACATGGTTGCGTAGCCTAGATTGGCTTTAATAATGGAGCTGGCTAGTTGTCTACCTTGCTGGCCCACTGGAATTCAGTTGGACATTTTCATTAGGCAATGCATAGAAATATCCCTGGTCCTTGATTACAAGCCCTACAGCATCCCATTCTTTCTCTTTGACCTGACCATTCATTTTCGATTTCTACTACCGAGCTGGGTGATTAGAATTCTAAGCAACCAAACTGTTTCTTTCTTGTATACATGCTTGTCGAACAGAGAGGCTCTCTGCTGTGGCATCTACACTGATGGAACCAGTACCGTTGACTACAGCAGGAGTCTGGCCACACCATGAAGTAGGCGTATTTACCTCTGGTCCAGGAGGGCTGAAACATTTCATGTTTTCATCCTCTTCTAAAACTTTTAAAGACTAGTTTACTCCTGGGACACTAGGTAAGAGCAATTAACTAGTAGGTAAACAGGAAAAAAATCAATCCACCAGGAGTTGAATAGCCTTGCTGTAATGTCTCATGGAGGAGTTCACATGTGGTGTAGCAGGTCTGTTAGGTCGGTTAATGCTACTGATGTACCCAAACAAAGGATCACTCTCCAGGGTGAGCTTGTTGTCTTCTCTGAGGAAGAGCTAGTTTTTCCCTTGCTTTGGAGATTTTCTTTGTACCGGGTTGGTTTGAGGTTTCAGTCTACGTTCTGGAAGTTAATCTATTAGCCGGCTGTGCTATAAGATTGAACGTACCGGTTCCACATGTGTTTTTCAGCAGCTCATTATGAAAAATCAGATTTCAGTCTTGGAATGGTGGTTTGAAGTGGCAGCTACTGATGTTGGTCTTATGTGAGATACCATATGAATGAAGTCCCTATCACTTCTGGGAAAGGTGACTGTATAAATCATATATATGGAATAAATGTGTTTATAAAGGTAATTCAGTGACTCTTTTGAATCCAAGGTGTTTGCAGTGTTTCTAAATTAAAATCAGCATTTTCTTATGGAAGACTATGTATAAATAATACAAATGCTGGGAAGTTTTCACTGTGTGTGTGCCATTGGATTGGTAGAAATCACCAGTTGTTCATCCCGTTAGGTGTCTTATTGATATTTAAAAAATCAATCACCTCTCTTTCATACACCCTGATACAGATTAGTTCAAATGAGTGATGTTAGAACAGCGACGCCCCGAACATTTGTTGTGACATTTTTGTGAAAGTGTTTTGTGATTTTACAATTATTTTATTTTTTGCAGCATAAAGTATTAAGTACTTATACCAGCAAATGCTGTATTTCATCAACTTTGCATTTCATGTCAATTGTGGTCCCAGTATTGAATATTGTGGTCTTTAATAAGCTTAAGGGGATAATGACTCCATCATGGAGAGGCGGTATTGTTTCCAATCTGACAAAGGCAGACTAAAAGCCAGTACTCACCTTTCACACATTCCAGCAGCTCATTTGGTATTCAGCTGTGGTCCCGTGGCTCGCTCCAAGAGAGGCTTTTTAATTTCTCTTGTTGAAGTGATTTTTCAAATGGCAATCCATGAGAGGCTGTTATCAGACCTCTGGTGGTAGCGGTCCCCCTGGCCCTGCAGGCTGGGTCGGACAGAGCCCAGCAGGTAGGCTTTCCACTGTGACCAACCTAAGCAGTCAGTCGACAAAATAAAGCCATCATGCCCCCCTGTAATATGTGATACACTATATTTCTGTTAAGTGGCGGGGGACTGGCTACAGTAGGGTAAGTGTAGGTGGGTCTTCAATCCAATTTCCGTTGGCTGGTGCAGTCTCCTTTATTGATTGGTCATACCGTTATTTAGAAAGGAGAAATCCTTTATTGATTGGTCATACCGTTATTTAGAAAGGAGAAATCCTTTATTGATTGGTCATACCGTTATTTAGAAAGGAGAAATCCTTTATTGATTGGTCATACCGTTATTTAGAAAGGAGAAATCCTTTATTGATTGGTCAAACCGTTCTTTCTATGTGGGCGTTAGTGCGTGCCTCTGCCATTTCTGCAAGTTTACCAAAACCGTGGCAATGAAAATGATTGAAGGTATAGTGATTACCCCGTCTAGACGCTATCACATGCGGCCACCATTAGCCACGTGGCATCCCAAGTCTTTTTTTTGTTGTTTGCGCAATTTTGCACCGAATATCAGTAAGGCGTGCGTAGGTTTGTCAGTTTTGAAGTGTTGATACATGAATGTGAAATACCCCCTAAATAAAATGTTCCAGAGGATAACATTTTGTAGTGGATTGCAGTCAAGATGTTTTCAGATGTTGACTGTTTTCTAGATCTCCCTGCCACTCTTTGGAAGTCACCCTCAGTTTTGTCAGCCACGAGACACGGAGGGGACTGCGCACAAGATGGGCTAAGTGGCTGCTTTGAGATTCAATTAACTTTTGGTCTGTTATTTTTATCTCCGATGCTTGAAGATTTACTGCGGTATGAAAACAGTTATTTTGTCCCGGCTCTATGTCATCCGTCTACAAGACTGCCCCCCGTGAATTTGGCGGCTCAAACGTTCTCGTCTGCTGCTATGATGGCAAGCGATTGGTAAACTGTTGTTTTATGCAGCCGGACATGGTTCTCTGAAGAATCTTTGGCTTAATTAACTGTGAACGGTTTGTTTAAAATCTCCTTACGTTATGCTCTAATCCAGTTCATAGTTTGTGCTATTTGTTGCAGTGTTATTGAGATGGGACTACCTCCGTGAATGTCGTGCACCACTAGAATGCAGATTAGCTGTGAAGCCATTCATCTCCTGGAAATGGCTCCCTGATTCCAATTTAAATCTTGTTTGTAGTCATATTGTGTGAGGCCACTTCTCCATGTTAAAGAAATCTTTTTATCTGAGCGATCAGAGGGGGATAATTGCACTTAAGTGAACCTTATTTAGTGCTGGCCAGAGCAATTACAGTAACTGCAGTTCCAGGCGTTTTCTGTGGCCTGAAGCAGCTGTCATTGAACGCTCTGAAGCTGTGATATCAAATGGTGAATAGGAAAAGTATATTGGGAAATGAAATGTTTCAAGGATGAAATGTAATGAGTTTTTACAGGTTTCAAGGAAAGTAATAATTAAAATTGTCAATTAGTTACGCATTATTTTAGTAATAATTACAAATAAATTATTCTCAAGGTGCTGTAAGGTGAAAGAAAGTCAGAACTTTTATCCTCAAGCATAACCCCCTAGGGCTTGTGAAATATTTTACCATTAATGTTCTTC
Source organism: Novumbra hubbsi (assembly GCA_016801125.1). Lineage (NCBI taxonomy): Eukaryota > Metazoa > Chordata > Actinopteri > Esociformes > Umbridae > Novumbra > Novumbra hubbsi. The sequence goes on from JACXGK010002810.1 coordinate 21,966, forward strand.
TGCAGTGAAATTCTGAGTTTTGCTCAGCTGGGCGCTTTAATCTATTTTTGCTGTAAATTAATGCATTTTTAAAGAGTCCCTCGCTGGATCCGGATGGATGTGGGAGTGCAGCACTGGTTCAGAGTTTTCAAACAGCCCCCCCATCCTCATGGGATGGAAGGAGCGAGTTTACTGAAGCACTACGCTTTCATTTTTTATTCATTTTGCAATATACAGCCTCACTTCCAGTCTTTCCCCAATATGCTGGAATGACATTGTCTCTAGATGGTACTCATGGTCCCTGTTTGGCCAGAACGTTTGGATCCGAGAAGGGTGTGAGCATGCACCCTGGACTTGGGAAACCAACCGTATGAATACGACAACATTCTTTGATGTTGCTGTCAGTAGTTTGGATGAGGGCCTCGTTTCGTGTGCTGGTGCCATGCGACGTTGCTACATAAAACTTGGCCATGTTGACGATTCAGGCAGAGGAACCAGCCACCAACCCTTGCCTGTCTGGATGGAGCCTGCTGATAAGGAAGGTTTGAAGGGAGTGTTAGGGACTCATGGAGCTGTATTTGTCTTCAGGTATTCCCACAGTATAGACTTCATGTGGCCGCTGTTAGCAGGCCTAACCACCTTGAGTAATGTTTTGGAAGAACACATTTCAATGCAAGTTTGACCATAAAGGACATCCATTGTAGGACATTCTCTTGGTCTAACCGTATGGTTAAGGAGGAGGATTGACTGCTAAACCCTCGAAAGGATTTGATTTGTGAATGGTATTGTACCCTGTGTCCTTGAGTTGGAATAGCCTTTCACCGGACCTGCAGATTCTCTTTTCAGTTTTTTTGTCCTGTGCTCAGAAGCAATCTATATGCCGATACGATTCAAACTCTTAAAAGACTTCGGCGCTGTGTGCTGGCAAAGGATTTACTAGGCTTACACAGCTTAAGTAATGATAATGGAGCTCCCTTCATACTATTTTGTATCCATTTTAATTACACTCACAAGCTTTATGCACTCTCAGTGAAAGCACATTTCACCTCTAAGTTTAATGGTTTAATAACTTGCTGAAGATGGCGGTTTAATAGAGGGCTCTGCATCCCAAAACTAAGTTGTAGCCAAGTCTGTTGCCGGGAGCATTAAAACCATGAAAACAGCACAACCATGGGGTTGTTTTGTTTCTGTCTGCGTGTGTGCCTGTACATGAGTGTGCTTTGGAGCGTTGCTGTGTGTTTATACTGTCATCTTCTCCTTTGTTCGCTGAGGAAAAGCAGGGTCGGTTTAATGAAGTCCAAGTTGCTCCTAATCCTGATTAGTGTTGTCTTGGTAAATGGGTTAGCCCTAGTAGCGTGTAACCTCATCCTTGGGCTATTGCTCCTAGCCTGTCACAACAACCATTCCAACTAGGCTTCAGTGGGAGTAAATGTATCAACTAATGGGAGTGACCTTACAGAATGGTGTGGTGTGTTTTATATTTTGATTTTAGCTAGTTGGTAGGCTAAGCCAATGCCTGTTGTGCCATGGATTTCTAAGGACTTCCTAATGAACTAATCAAAACAATGGATGTGTTGTTCCACCATTCCACTTGTGTAGAATTACCTGCAGAAGAAATTGGGGAGCCACTACTTTCTGTGACACCAGTTAGACAGCCATTAAATAGCCCTCTGGCCCTTGAAATGCTCCGTTTTGACTTTGTGGGCGTTAGGAAACCTGTTCAAATTATTTTGAGTTCACTGAGCTGATTGCCCACTCCTTTTTTTGGTCTGTTATAGTAAAACTGCGCTTGTGATGTTGTCATGAAGGAACCTAGCCACAACTTAGTTTACCAAAAAATACAGTTTACAACAGTTTTAAAGTAAATCATTGGTGAGTTTGGCCATTGCAGACGGTCTGGTAGGCCTAGGAAGACCTCTACAGTGGATGACTGGTAAATGCTCATCCTAATGGAAGAAATTAAGAACTGTTTGACACATCAGCAACACTTCCAGGAGTTGGGTGTGGATAATATCCATGGAACACAACTGAACTACACAGATCTGCAGGGCCTAAAAAACAGACATATGCTGAGGTCTGGGAAGTGGTAGTGTGGACAGATGAGAACAAGATGGTCAGATGTATGGCGAGACGAAAGCAATGAGAGGAAATAACATTTGAAAATGAAAAATATTGAGAGCAATACCATCTCCCCCAAGAAATGTGGTAGAGTGTGTGTTATGTTTTCGTGGTTCGTTGCTTCCTACCACTAGAACTTACTTACTTGCATTGCTTTGTACTTGTATGTGACCAGAAACTTGGAAATATTCATATCTACATAATTAATATAAAACTAAACCCTAGGAAATTATTCCTTTACATTATAGTAATTGTTAAAAAAATCTTTAATGCGCTGGATCTTTGTCTCACGATGTTGTCTGAAAGTCCAATAAATAATTCTTCACATAGGCCTACTTTATGTGCGTATGAAGGTTTCATCTGTGATTCAGAAAATCCCGTAACGAAGCCAAGGAATCTCAAGTGGAGTTTGAGGGAATGTCGATCTGTGGAGCCATAGCTGACATAATGAGTGATGACTCTCTTCCCCAGCCAGGCCTCCTCTGTTTTGTTCTCTCTCATTCGTTCACTCACTCATTCGGATTGATCCATTGGCATTAAGTACACTGTGGATATATTACCAGACCGATACAGTTCATTAAAATCCAGTACCTACAGGACTGATCTCAGGATTCTTGTTTGCTAAATCCAAATTTTCCTGCATATTGTGAGTGCTGGCTTTCAACCAGTTGCTGCGCTGTTTTAAATAGAAGTTGTTGTTATAATAATAGATAAAATGCCAGCACCTACACATTGTCCTGTGAGGTATCGTGCCATGATGAAGGGAAGCAGCGGCCAGGTTGGAAGGCTAACACATTGCATCATGCTAATTGGGCTGATCCACTTAGTGGGGGTTGGAACATGGCCCCAATAGTGTGTGTGTGACTGTGTCTACGATTTCTTGAATGGCGGTGGTTTTGGGGGGAAAATGACAGATGGTGTTGGGACTTTTACAAGTGTTGTCTTCCGGGATGAATTTTTTAGTTCATTTAGTTGCAGTGTCATTTTTCTTTTTTTCATATAAAATAATGTTTTTATAAAATTGGCTTATGTGAAAAGAGGTATCTTTCATACAGCATATTGAATGTCCTTGGGCAAGTTTGAGTAAGCAAGGAATTCCTGTTGATATGAACGTAGGCCTACCGAACGTCGGCCAACCCCAAACCACTACACTGACCAGAGGCTCCGCGCTTAGCAAACAACATGTCTGTGGAGATCTCCGAAGAATGCGTCTTGTTACTCCTATGAGTCATACTTCCTCTGCCCTGTGCGCTTCTTACCCAGGGTGGATGAATGAGAGGGCGGTAGGTGGGGTTTGGTGGGGGAGGGGCGAGGGTAGGATGGTGCGGTGACGGGGCCCGGGGCTGTAATGTAATTAAGGCGGTGTCGGCGAGGGCCACGCGGCACTGGCGGATCCGCGGTGCTGCACTAGGGGCCGCCCACACGTGGCTGCAGTGACGGGTCGGCCGGGCTGACTCATACACTTCAGTAGCCGAAGGCGAGCTGCTCCTGTCCCGCTGCTGACCCCCTCCCTGGACCCTGGCGGGGCGGGGCGGGGCGGGGCGAGGACCGAGCCAGACCCACCTGGTCGTGTGTGAAGGAATTAGTCTCTGGGGGAATGTTCGGTGTGTTGTCAACTTTGTTCAGTTTGGGGAATGAGCAGAGGTCTTTTGTGTGTTGTCTGTGACCGGACTATTCTACAGCTCCTGTGCTTCTCTTCTGCGCTCCCCTTTGACCCAGTGAGTCATGTTGCATGCCTGACTACCATTAGACCTCACAGTCCCTGTCTTTCCTATACCTGCACTATTTGGTCTCTTGCCAAATCTGTGACTCACCGGAGACTGAGTGACCTACTTACGTCTTCTAGGAGTGCCAGAGAGGCGTGTGTGTGTGTGTGTGTGTGTGTGTGTGTGTGTAAAGTACCAGTCAAAAGTTTATTCACTTACTCATTCCAGAGTATTTCTTTATTTTTACTATTTTCCACATTGTAAGATAATATTCAAAACATCTGAACTATGAAGTACCACATTGTAACAAAAAAGTGTTAAACTGAATAAATGTGTATTTCAGATTATATTATTATATTTCCCTTTGCCTTGATGACAGCTTTGCACACTCCTGGCATTCTCTCAACCAGCTTCGTGTCTTGGAGGAGTTTCCATATATGCTGAGCACTTGTTGGCTGTTTTCCTGATGACCAGGTTCATCTGATGCAGCAATCCAAGTAGTGTGGTATTTTTTTATTTATTTTTTTAAACAGCCTGTATGTGTGTTTTGGGTTATTGTCCTGTTTATAGTCCCAGTAAGCACAAACCAGACGGGATGGCGTATTGCTGCAGACTGCTATGGGAGCCATGCTGGTTGAGTGTGCCATGAATTCTAAATAAATCACAGCAAAGCACCATCCCGCTCCCATTCTTCTCGGGGGGAACCACACATGCGGAAATCATCCGTTCACCCACTCGGCACCTAACAAAGACACGTGGGCTGGAACCAAAAAAATCTCATTTGAACACAGTGACGAAAGGACAGGTTCCCACTGACAAACTTTACTTAAGTTGGAACAGCCTGTGATCTCAGTTGTTGGCTTTGATTTTGGGTGAGTTTGAAACCAGCCCTCAATCATTTGATGATTTTGTATCCATTGATTATTGTTGCTTCATTTTGTTCTCAACACATTTGTACAGTAAAGATTTATCTTTAATATATTTCTTTCATCGAGTTTCCTTCATGCATTAGGTGTTCCCATAATTTAATTAAGCAATGTATTTTTATAATTACTATTACTTTCTGGCACATTCACCTTCCACTCAGTCATAAAAATGGGTTAAACAGCCTGTGGCTGAATCTGGTTATCTCACCCTGGCCTTTGAGCATTAGAAGGCCTACTTTTATTTATGCCACTACACTTGGCTAAAAACCTTTGGTATTGATTGAATCATATGTCTGAGTGACAACATGGATAAATTGGATACATCAAACTGAAAGTATACCATTACGGACTTTGACAAGTCTTAAAATTAGACATGCTGACATTTCTGGAATTGGCTTGAGGAGGGAGAGCCAATATAAAATGCAATAATTTGTTGCTAATGAGGTATTACATGTGAACTGTTTGCAGAAGGCCTCTATTGCTTTGCAACAATGAAGAGAATCCTCGGAGAATCACTACCGTGCTGACACAGCCTTTGGGTGCTTTAATCCCACAACGAGTTGTAATACATTTTAATTGACTTATATATTTGCTGATAAAGATTACGCATGTACATCTGCGTGACCAGCCATGAATTAACACGTGGAATCATGTCAGAACCAAAAAGTTTTTCTTTTCTGTACTGTAGAAGTCCATAGTATGGCAAGAACAGCTCCAAAAAGAGAAACCACAATCCATTATTACTGTTTTGTCCCTGCACTGCCACAGATCAACAATCAGTTCAGTGAAAAGTAACTGGCTGTGTCTGTGCACACGCATGTTTGTTTTGAACTGTCATTAAGTGACTGTGACATTAGGATTGAGAAGGAGGTAGCCATCGTCCGAGCAACAACCAAAGGTATGCAAGCTAGTTAAACTGTCCCCAAACTAGCTATAATCAGGTGCAACAGATTAGTCATGCTGGAAAATTTCGAGATTTGGCCACAACAAGACCAGTGTTTTAAGATATTTCCTTTAAAATAGAAGTCTGCTTTGTCTATGTAGTGTGTTTGGTGTAACTTTTTAAAGGGAAAAACTGTGGGGGAAAATATAAACAAAACAAAAACAAATCATTATTTACATAATACTTTACATAAGTTAAAGAATGTTATAAGGTAGAGCAGACTGAGAAATGTTTTTTCTCTATTTAGTTATTTTGAGAAAATATTGAATAAAATAAAACGATTTTGTCATTGTTAATTTGCTTGTACATTAGCACATGTAATTGAGCTAATACACATTCGCTTTGGGGAGCCATTGTGTTATAAATATATTTTCCATTTCTCCACTGTAATATACTTGGATACTTTTTACTGGAAACCTATTCTGTGCCGCAGTAAATGTGTCGTACAAAATACTCAGGATATTGTAAATTTACAAATACACTGCTCAAAAAATTAAGGAAGCCCTTAATTTGCTCATCGGTATAATGAAGTAACAATGTTCAATGGAAACCAAATCATCAATTGAGGGCTTTATTCAATCTCACACCGGAAGTTCAAGTAATTTAAATTGGTCTCTTAATTAACTTGTGGACCCTCCCTCCCCCACCACCCACAATTAATAAATACATGAAATATTTGCTTTGATTTCTCTGGCACTGACTTTGCCAACTAATTGCTTCAATGAAGTAAAGCGTACTTGCTATGATGGTCAGATGTTGGTTTTCCAAGACCCGTCCAAGAGGAATGTACTTAGTGACTTTCCGGACAAGAGAATCTGCTAAATGACTAAAATGTAAATCACTACTTTCCCTTTAAATTCGTAATGTGACTTCATAGTGTGTATGGCCCCCATATGCCTGTATGCACTTCTGATGAGACTGTGGATAGTGTCCTAGGGAATCTTGTCTTGGGGTCTCTTCATTTAAAAGCACTTTGACTGCTGAT
>JACXGK010002810.1:28722-43073 GCA_016801125.1 Novumbra hubbsi
CCCCCCCCCCCCCCCCCCCCCCCTTTGCCCACAGATTTCCTGAATAAACTAAAACTAACCTACTAACCTTCATTCCTAGATCCCCCCCCCAATACAACCCTGGCTAGACCATGGTGGTCTTACATTTACCCAGATGGAAAGACCGATCCACATGAATGTCTTTTAGCGTGCATGACAAAGTTTGTGAGCATTCTTCTATAAGCCTGGTTAGTGGTTATAGTACCACCGAAAAAGAAAGCAGGGGAAGATCAAAGCTCATGAGAGCAGTCAGATATGAGGTGGCTTTGATTGGAAAACGGTGCCGTTTCCCTCTGCGGACAGCATCTCAAACTTTAATCGCTAATTGCCGTTTTTCAGCGTGTCGTCTCATTGAAGCTGAAACAAGCTGTGCCGTTGAATGCAGTGTCTTGGCTGCTCTTTCCCCTCTACAAGGCGTTGCTGCTTTGAAATGTCAGTTCTGTTTGAGTCTGCTGCCTTCGTTTTGACTGGATCGGCCCGCGCAGTCCCACCCCCCTGGAACCCCCCTAGGCATGCCCGCCCCGGGGTGTGTGTTCACTCATTTATTCAGCTTCCTCTGAAACGCTGTGATGCCTTCACTTCCCTTCTTTCTGGATTCCCTCCCCCTATTAGGATGCAGGAGGCTGTGCTGCGTCTGGTCTGAAAGCCTGTGTACGGCAGGGGGTGATGGTCTGTCTGTGCAGTAGGGGGCCTGGGAGGGACCGGGCGGACGAGGGGGACTTAAATGACTTAATGTGCTCTGTCCGCGCACTCTTGCTAAGGTCCGTAGCTTACAGGCCCGCCGGCTGCCTTTTGTGCAGATCTGTCTGCGGAATGTCAATGTGAGCTTCTGACAAAAGTGATCATGATTGAGGATGAGGAAATTAGCGCCTCTTCGCCTGATACTGATTACTACTGGGAGAAGCGGTTCAAGACCGATAATCCCCGTAGAGCTCTCTTCACATGAGCCTTCCTCAGAAATGACTAGCTTTGAATTCCCCTTGCCTGCCTGCTGCTTGTTCTGTGATTAATGTTGCCATATTAACAACTCATTTTCAGGGGTCATGGTAGTCAGGCTTTATCCATTTGGTTAGCATTAGCCTTTTTGTTTTTAGCCCTTGAGGTCTTTCAGGTTTTTCAGGCCCACTTACCATGCCAGCTTGGTGCCCAAGGCAATAATTAGCAAATGCTTATAATTTTTGGGTTTAAGTTATTGTTGAACTTGATTTTAAGATGGTTCCACACCCTCAGTTAAAACATTAGCTAACTTTAGCCACCGGTAGCTGAAAACTCCTGGAATTAATGAGCGTGAGAGAATGTAGAGCTAGTAGTTGGCTATTGCACGATTGTGTTTGACCCAGACTCTGGCAATTTCAAGTTCAAATTACTAAATAAATCAAATGTTGTCATTATGGAAAATACTTAATGATGTTGTTACATCTCCTGTCCTCCTTATAAATCACCCTGTGTACTGGGGGCTATATGCCTTATCTGCACTTGTTTCCAGTAGGCATGGAGTGTACTTCTTAATCACCACTGATCTTGCGTATTATTGTAGTTTAGTGGAGCTATGTGCCGTATGAATGAACACTGATGGAACATGCCAATGTTAACTTGGTGTTGATAAACTCTAATTTATTCACAACTGAATGCACCGTGATGTAGAACACACAAACGTTCCAAAATTACATTAGCAGGAAATGTGCACTGCACATTTGAACAGCGTCAGTTTGAAATGCAAGTGAGAGGAAAACTGAAGATGCAACAAGCAGTATGGGTTGCTGAAATGTCTAGGTTAGTGCCTTTGGCTGCTAGATAATCATTTGAAAGATGAAAACCTTAGGGTATGTGGCATATACTTCTCCCGACATTTAGTTTATGATTTTGCAAAGAAAAATTATTTCCATCTGAAGGTGATGGGAGCTGCCTTTGTTGGGTTAATTGACTTGCTCATTGACAGAATAACATTTCCCCTGTCCATAATATGTGAACAGTATAGGTTAGTATAGTCTTTCTGGAAGACTAATGTTGATTGGTCTGTTTAAGGTATTTGGGACATATAGAGTATACCTTCTGCCATTATGGAACTGATGTTTGATTTAATATTATTCCGCCTGTGTACTATGTTATTCATTTTAAGGCCAATTTAAAATCAGTGATGTGAAAAATGCTACTGAAATTGCAGAATCCTGACATCATAACATAATTCAGCAAAATTAAAAAATGTAATTAACAATGGTGGGATTGAAATGTTTGGAGCACATTTAAATTTGCCTGGAAGAAAATGGAAATGCATCAGTGATTAGTGTTTCCCACAGCGTTTCGAAGAGGCATGAGAATGGCTCTATGTGCAATAGCCTTTAGCACTGATGCCTAATAAAATCTCTCATGACAGGTAAAGCCTTTCCCCCAAATTTTTTTTTCAATTAAACGATACTACATAGTACCCAATTCTCACCTGTCAGAATTGTATCCCAAATTTTCAACTCAGTGGCTTATTGCTTTGCAGAATACATGCAACGTGTGCTAGATAAACCCCTAACAGGACCTGGTTGCAGTTGTAACAAGACACATCCTGTCATTAAGTGTGCTGTTTATTTTCCATATGTAAATGTTTGTGTTACATAAGTTAATGTGTGTGCTTTAAAAGGGAATTTTAAAAACATTGTTTGTTAAAAGGATATGTTTTATTGTCCAGGTTCTAGCCCATGGAAAGCATTAAAGATGGTTTGGTGTGTTAACTAAGGCTCTCCCCTGTATTGCAGTGTTGAATAAGGTCATACTGTGGTATGAGTTATTAACATGGTAGCTAGCAGCTGTCTTTCAAATGTCAAATTTCAATATTTGTTTTTTCGTCATTAACATCTGTGTGGATGTTATTCAGCGTGTGAACAAGGAATGTAAACTGATTCTGCAGCAGCCATTTTATAAAGTAGGTGCACCTAGAAGTACCACAGTAATTACAAATGTGTTTGTTGTAATTACGTTAACCGAACATAAGGTGTTACCAATATCTTATTCTGACAAGTTTTTTTCCTCATTACTGTAGACCTACTACAAATGTCATAATTGTTCATCTTTTTGCCAACCATGATCGAATTAACAGAACTGGCATTTTGTCTATTTGAGAGAAGTGAAGGCTCTATTTCTGTGCCTGAGCTATATAAGCGTGATCTCATATCCTGTTTGATCTGTGCCTATTCATAGGCAAGAGATAAACACAAATCGTCGATATGCTAAGCAACAGTTTGACTTTTATGGAATTAGTGTGGGCTCATCAGTCTTTCGAACCACTGCCATCATCCATCAATCTTTTAGAATGTATGGCTAGTGTTTGGCATTGCTAACGGGACAACGGGCATGGTTTCATTAAAGAGCTAAAGAAATGATGAAACCGCCCACACCGCTTCAGAAATTATACGTTTGGTCTCGTCACGCGTCCCTCTTTGCGGCAAGTCAGGCTATATGTAATAAAAATAGTTATTTGTCATGTGTACAGTTTGCAAACGGTTACAAAGATGACACATTTCATATCAAACATCTCCAAGTGCTATTTTTCAGGCCTTTTCTATTGTCCCTTCTGAACTCCCCACGTGCCAGATTGCTGGTTGATGGAGGCCCCTAGCATGTGGCTACATTTTAGGATCTGTAGGGGGCGTTATCTTTGGGAAGCGTCTGTCCATTCCCGAGCTGCCTGTGGACGGCTCGGTGGACCGGCGGTCTGATCTACAGCCCTGCAGAACCGATCCTCTCTGCTCCACTGCCCCGGTGAGTCATGTTGCCTGCCACATGACGTGCCACTTTTGCCAAGTGAGTCATCCCCAAACAAAAGCACCTCATATGCAGGAAACGGAGAGGGAACCAGGGGAACATCACACTCTGAGATTAATTGTGAAATGGCAGTAGCTGTCATGTGACGAACGTTTTCTCTACCATTTCCCTGCGATTCTCCACGTCCGCTTGAGTGTCAGCATACCATCCACTGCATAGCCGAGACGTGTGCATTCATGCCGTTTTCTGCTAACCAGGATTAACAAGGTAGTGTAGTGTGCAGTTGGACGGAATGTGTTTTCATATTCTTTGAATGAATTCCCTCATATTTGTCGTAGTTAGAAGGACATGGTGTGTTTTCTGTGTATTTAATCTGTTTGAACAGGGTTTGGGAGGGAATAAAATCTCCTCTGTGGCTGTTTCACGAAATAGGCCCACAGAGAATGCACATGTTTCCAACTTTTATTCTCCTGCCTTGTGTTTCTTAGGACCACACTCTATTAGCTCAGCCCTTTGTCAGTCTGCTCCAGAACGTCTTGTGAATCGTCTGATGTGGCTACCGTGCCACGCGGGTTGCGGTGTGTTGTGCTCGAGCTCCCGTCTTGCAGTTGTAAAACGGATGCCAAGCTGATGACTCGGCCCTGGGGAGCTATGAGACGTTTTATTGACCTGCCCGTGTCTCCCGACGGCTCTGTTGGCCCTTGACCCCTTGGCCTGTAATAAAACCACGGTGACGGGCAGGTTGGCCTTAGATGTGTAAATCCGAGGCGGCCGTCTCTGTCGGATGATCTCTGAGCCCACGGTGAATGGCTTTGCCTCGCAGTCCGGCCCTTGCTCATCAGCTGACCCGTCGAGATAGCCAGTAGGAGAGGTTCCTGCCTATGGATTTAAGAAGTGATGTATTGTACGTGGTACAGTTGCGTAGCCCCTTAGCTTTATTAGTAATCCTGTTTGTATGGCTGGAGCCAATCTGCGGCGTCAGTCTTTGTTGCTGCGGCCCCTTTAAGGGGAGCCTGCGTTTGTTTGCAGGCTGTGTCTGGGGCCCATAAGTGAAGCTCTCTCTCTGTCAGATGAGTGAAGCTCAGCAGAGGCAGCCACTGGGAGTTCTGTTTCATCTCCTCTCATACTGCTCTGGAGCAGACATGCAAATCTGCTGTAATGAGCGTGTGCGTGTGGGTGTGTGATGGGGGAGGGGTGTGTGTCTAAGGCTGAGGTTGGGGATGTGCTCAGGAATTTAAAGTAGAGCGAGAGAAGGAAGGTAAGATGAGCTGCAGACGGCAACATAGCCCAAGAGGAGGATGGGGCTCTGGGATGCAGGAAGATTGAGGGTTGTGTCAACAGAGGTGATGGAAAGTATCTTCTCAAATCTAACATTCATTAGCCCTGTGTGAAAGGTTCTTTGGTGCTAAAAGACAGCAAAGTGAATCAGCAATTTCTTTTTGGTGTTTATTTTTTTTATTTTTTTTGCTCGCTGTGTCAACAACGCTCAACAAATGCTCATATCTCTTTGGCCTCCTCTCCTTGTGTTCAAAATCTATCTAGTCTACCTGGTAAATAACATGGAGCTTTTTGTCAAACAAGTGTTGTCTGCTGCTGACGGTACAATTTATTTTCTTTCTTTTAATAGTTTAAACCAGTCAAAATGTCAATTGTCGCACGTCACCTTCCGAATTGACGTGGGACACTTTGCCGACCAATACTCCTTTTGTCAGAGATCGCCGTGTTGGTTATCAGGTAAACAACCCCTGGTCAGGGGTCTGGCCAAGTGTCTCACTGTCGTAAGGCTCAACACATTTGCACATGCAAGTTGCTAGTGTGAATCACAAATGGTATTTACATATTATGTTAATGTTATTTAAATTGTATTGTTTTCACAACCATTGAGGAGGTCGAAATGGGCTCTAAGCCAACACGTTGTCACTTGGCGCAGCCTTCTCCCAGAGGTCGCCATTGAAAATGTTTATTCATTTGCATTTCTTTTGTTCAGTGTTTACTACCTTAACAAATGTAATTGTTGCAATATAGTAAAAACATGGTCCAAGCTATTTCATTCTCTTTTTGAGGATATTGGTTTCTGGAAATATTATGTAATGACATTCTCAGGGTTTCCGTGGGTCCTTAAGTTTTAAATGATTTAATATTTAATTCATAATTAAATCAAAGGCCTTAATGTCTTAAATTGTCTTATTTACTCTTTAAAGGTCTTAAAGTATTTCAGTTCTGTTAGCTTTGTTGACAGTTGACGCGACGAAATAATAAGTGGTTTGTGAACAAGTTTCAGCTCTGGTCGGAACACTGTTTCATAAGATAGATAGCTAGCTAATACCTAGCTTGGTAATTTAGCTAGCTGCATGGTGTCCTTATGGATATTTTGGATGGGGTGTTTTGAAATTGTTCTTAAATTGAAGTTGACGTGGCACTAAAACATTTTAAATTGAACTTGTTGTAACCTGCAGAAACCCTGATTGTAGACTTGGGCCGTTAGGTACTGTCTTAATCTCTAACACCTATATAACACTCAAATATACTGCATGTCAAATAATGTAATTCAGTTTAAATCTGAGAGATTCATGCTTGTATTTGTAGTTTCTTAAATGCTTTGTATTCTTAAGTCTATGAAAATGTCAGGGACTTGGCTATTATCAAGTAACAAAATAAAGATTGGACATAATTGGAAAGACTATTGCTTTCCTTTGCCACAGTCACTTTCAACTGCTTATGATTGTCAAAGAATAAAACAAAAGACGTGTTATTGTGAAGCTGATTCTGCTTCTAAAATAAGTTGTCATTAAAGCAGCATTATTTCGAATTGTTACATGGTAACATCAGATATATCCTCTGTCGGGTTTTAAAAAGCTTAATTCTTTCTCCTCAATTGGCCTTAAAACAACGATGGAGTCCGGCAGACAACACCTATGGTCATTTCCATGTTGCTGAAATCTGGCAATGTTCTCTGAGAAAACAACCACTGGACTAATGTTTTTGAATCACTCTGCCATGAAATATGATGGGGTTTTTTTTTGGAGCCAAATCTCCAATCTGTCCAAAGCTAGCAACACATATGACAACATACTAACCTCTAAATTGCAAACATTGACAATTATGTATGTAACTGCAGTTCTATGAATTGAGGCATTGCCATCCGTTGTTGGTTTTATATAACAGATAAATGCAGATTCCTTGACTGTCCAGAGGCCTGGTTTTTGGAATGGCCGGCTTAGCCTGCTGTATAACGCTGCGCCATTGAAGAAGATTGACTAAAGTTTTAAGTCATTGTGTGACCTTGCTACTAAGATTGCAGGGGACGTTATATTGTCTGAGTACCGGGCCATATAGAGTGCTGGTCACATGTCTGGTTGTTGTCAAAATGTCATTAGGATGATTAAATATCATTTGTGATTGATCACCTATTTTTCTGTAATTAATCTCAGTTAGTTAACAATTGCTTCTCATTTTGCTCTAAAGCCCCACATTTTGCAGTTTCAGAAGCACTGCATTGAGTTACAGGCTTTCAATCTAAGAACGGAAAAACACTTATTTACCTTTGAATGTTTTTAATATAATTTTCTTCAAAATCCACTACTTTTGGTAAGTTATGACAGTAGGTAAAAAGCTCTTGCTTTAAAACTAGGAATCTTTTAAACCTTTCCCATGAATTGTATGAAACAACTGTCACCTTATTTACTGTTTAGATTAAACACAGGTCTACATGTTCTTATACCCTCCCACTTATTTGGACTTACTCCCTCACATGAACGCAAGCACGCATTACTTGCATGTGGTGTAAACATGTAGTGTAAAGCAATCTCTTGGAGTAGCATGTTATGTTTTTTCAGTGTCATCAAATTGTTTGCGTTGCCAAGTCAGTGTTTAAGTCATCAGCCTGTTAGCAAACATGAGTAGCTAAGACAGCTAATAAAAAGCTACTTTGCTGTAGCTAATTTAAAACTGCTCGTGACATGGTTACATTGAAAATTGAATTCCCATTATTATTGTGCTGAAAAGAAAAGTCATATTGGGAAGAACATATTTTCTTATGGATGAGTGCATTGTAAAGACCCTGTGTTTCAATTCCATGCGTTATTGGGTCTGAGGCTAGTGGTGCAAGTGCGTTAAAGGTTTCTTAAGTTGAATAACTGGCTGTTATATTTGACTGACTAAGGGGTAGTAAGTGACTGCTGGGAGGCAGGATGAAGAAGCACTGAGCTTTGTGCAGTGGTCAAGGTGGTGAAGCCTTGGATCATTAAATGATGTACAGTACTGCTTTAGCCACTGTCCTATAGCATACCATCTGGACTAGACTCCATTTGATGAGCTTTTCTAAATCTGTTTCCGGTTAACAACCCCAGCTGCCACTGATTTGAGATCATAGTGTCCCCAGAGGCTGTATCTACGTATAAAACACCCAACCCGTTTTTACCACAGTAGTAGAGTATTCTTTATAATACTTAAAATCTTGAATTTTTTGTACTTATTGGATAAGATTATGCCTCTGCTGCTGTATGCGTATCCAGATATTGCCAGCCACACACTAGACGACTAGACCAGTCTGACCCACCGGTATTGTTCCTAGATTCCCAAAATGTCAGCCAACTGCTACGCACCCCTTGGTGTTCCTGTGACTTCCCCAGAAGAAGCTTTCCTCTGCTCTCTGTTGGCCTGGGCTTATGCCTTGTGTGACAGCACCGTTCTCAGATTCCCCCGTCTGCCTGATAGCCAGGCTGCTGCAGTATCAAGCCATGTCATTGGACACCGCAATACTGCCTGCTCTGAAGACCATGGGGTAGAAAACAAACTTGTTCAGCCAGCCAGGCAACTAGTCTATATTGTCATTTTCCATGTTTTTCAAAATGTCCATCTCTGCTGAGTTGTCACCAGGTGGCGTAAAGCTCTCGGGTCAGACCTGTGATAACCAGTGTCTTGTTGGCTGCAGCTCTGACGGCCAGCAAGGTCCAGTCACCGTGGTGGTTGCGCGGTCCGGCTGCTACACTGTGGTCGTCATCATGGTCTGGTGACAAATACTCTGGTTTCGTGATGACTTGTTGCACCTTTTATGAGCTAAATCATGATCATTCCCTCTCGCCTGGGGTTATTTCAAAAGCCAAGGCCTACAATAACAGTGACACCCAGTGTTACCTTTTCTACTACCCCTGCACAACCAGACAAACAATGTTGTCTCTTGGAAACCAAATAATTCGATGCTACCTGGAGCAGGGCACGTGGGAGGGTTGACTAGTGGAAACACTGTAAGCCAGTCTATCCTTGAGTCTTTGTCTCGTACTTGGCCCGAAACCTTCGCAAAGCTGCCGCCTGCTGTCTTGTTCTCTCAGCCAAGGGGAGAGAAGTGCGCCTCTATGCTCCAGTCACTTTAACTTTGGTAGCTGCCAGAGAATGCCTGAGGAATTTATTACCTGGTATGACTGTGGATGAGTCCCTCCCAGTTACTCTTGGTGTCCCCGGTCAAATTCCACATTGTGGCTCTCATTGCTGAAGATAACCGAACACACGGCAATAGTTCTCTCAAATGGGATGGAATGTAGAACATTCAGCTGGCTGATGAGGAGTTCTTCATTGTTTCTCCTGGACTTGAATATGGGCCTCCAGTAATGAACTGTGACCTGCAGACTTTATTATGGAATGCTCACACACACGCGCACACAGCCCTTTGACGTCACATTACATCAGATTTTGTCTGCAGAAGATGGCCTTCCCGTGTCCGTCTGAGCCCCGAGCCAAAAAGCACCCTGTTTTAGCTGGCCAGAGGCTAAGCTGAAGTGCCAACAAAAGATGAAACTGTTGACCTGTGACTTAATCCCCTAATCTCTGCTGTGCCGCAGTGCTGTTAAGTGGAGGCGACGTCGTTCCATGGAAAGGGCATGGTGTTACGCTGGTTGTCCCGCCCGCCCCTCCGCGGTCCTCCTGGCATGTCTGCTCACTCTTTTTGTAAGCGTTTTTTTAGGCGAGGATGCAGAGTCTGCTCGGTACTATGCTGTCGCACCGTGTTCATCATTCGGCACATACAACGTGTTGCAAGCGTTTCTAACTGGCCACCAAGCCCGGTGGCTCTTGAAGGCCAGCAGGTACGGCGAGGAAGGCCCGGCGTTTTATGCGGTTTGGATGGGAGCTGGCAGAGCTGCACCCCGGATGGTTGGTGTAGTAAAAGTGCTGAAATGGGACGGCAGGAGTCAAAGAGCGGCTCTTCGAACGGCTTAATGATTGGGTGGTAGCATCTAGCTCTGTCAGGCAGTAAACTCTTTAATATGCCGTTAATTATTTCAGAGAGATTGGATATTGATTAAAAAGCAAAACGGTTTTAATTATAACTGAAATGTTAATGCCATCCCAAGTGAAGACAATTTTAGGGCTTACGTGAGGAGAACTCCTAATGAGTGAACCAAAGCGCCATACTCTCCCAATTAGTCTTGCTTATTTTTCTTCACTTTCCCCCCCTGCTGAATGGGCCTAAATGGTTTTGTGTGTAACTGTATGTTGTCACTCCTCTCTGTCTATGCTCAACCTGCTCCACTGACTAGCTTGAACCCAGCCTCCATTAGAAATTCATGACATTATTCCAAACCTGTACTGTGATTTCCCTGCATGCTCACCCTGGTAATTCCCGAGGTAATTTCTTTTAACTCATGCTTGGACAACTTCGGCGTGTTCGTCATATTCACACGTTTAGTTTGCCACTTGGAAAAAATGTTGTGCCGTTATTTGTAGAGAGGATGATGGGGGATTTACAAATGTGCCATGTTCTTCCAGAATCAATACGAAGACAAAACAGTCTCTTTTTTCGTTCAGACAGTCTATACGTTTTAATTGCGGGATGACTTAGGCGGCTGCCTGATAATAATGGCAGTTTGCCTTTCGCTCTACTGCCGTAACATTGGAGCGAATCCTCCCTGGTCCCGATGCAGTGCTGGCGCCAACGCCTGGCTCCTTACCTTCCTGCCCGTTTCTGACTGTCTGCCCCAGAGCCTGGCTCAGGATTTAATTGTGGCCTATAGGACGGGCTCTGCGGAATGCTAATGAGGCGAAGGCTTTCAAGAATGCCACCAAAACGGTCCTCTTGCCAGTGCCTTAAGTGGTCTATTTGGGATTCTGCAGCTCTCTTTTTTTACTCTCTCACTCACTCCCCCCCCCTGTCTCTCGTTCCCTCTCGCTCTCCGTCTGCTCGGCTGGCATGGAGTCAAGCTCCCAGGGGGAGAGTGTGTTAATACAGGGCCCCAGGGTAATTGGGTTTGCATGGTCCATGTCAGGGCACCCCCACCGGTCCCTACACAAAGGCCACCTCCTAGTCAAGCTGTTAGGGACAGAGAAACAAACCCCTCCTGATCACTGGTCTAATTCATTGGAAGAGCTTATTGAATTACTGGAATGTTGTACGTGGGTTTTTTTCCGCACAATGAGCTCAGGGCCCTCTGTTTGCCTGGATGCTCAGCTCTCTCCAAGCCCGGTCACTTGGCTCTGAACGTTGCTGCGAATAATGCTAATATCCCCGAACGGCGTAATTACTGCTTCTTCCATTTAGACCGTTTCCACTTTCCAGCATGTCTTTGACCATGTCTGTGTCAAGGCCGGCATCCGTCCTGCAACCTCGACATTTCTCTGCCGTCTTGCCCTGTTCAGGTCCATTGAGGGAACTCAGTGGGGATGTTCACCACTTTGTCACCTCATCCCTGTAATGTAGCGTTATGGTGCTCTGCACAAAGTGTGGCCGACTGTTTGTGGAGTTTGGTGTGGTCAGGCGCCAGTGCCCCCCCACATCCCTGTCACTATACTGCAGTGCTATTGGTTGTGTCACGCAGCCGCCAGACCCAATACAAGGACTT
Source organism: Novumbra hubbsi (assembly GCA_016801125.1). Lineage (NCBI taxonomy): Eukaryota > Metazoa > Chordata > Actinopteri > Esociformes > Umbridae > Novumbra > Novumbra hubbsi. Next base: position 40,323 of record JACXGK010002810.1, read on the forward strand.
GTTTTTGATATGGAATCACACAGTTAGCCGCTATTTCCAGAAAAAGGCCTTTTTTTCTGAGCCCAGCTGGCAGTGAGGTGAAATTAACTAAGCATTGTGTGAATTATTGCTTCGCGGAACACTGTCTTAAAAATGCAAGCACGGACTGGGTTATTAATGTTTACATCGCTTCCTTAAGGTGCTTTCAACAGAACCATTAAGCCTTTATTTGAGAAGGAAGACGCACATTGAAAGCTGTTGGCTTGCCACTGCCGTATTTTCCTTTTCTGTTTTGTGCCACTGCGAGACCCGCTTGGGGCAGTCTAGCGACACTCTCACCGACGCTTGCGCAGAATCGCAACGGCCGCCTGTGTTGCTATTTTTGTTACTCTGGTTTTCAAAAATAACTTTGAACGGCTGGAAAAAGTGAGAAGTCTCCCCCTTTGTCTGGGTGGCAGGTAAGCTGTGTCCCCACCCCTCCCGCCGGTTTCCCCCCTGGCGTATTGCTAAGACAACAAGGGCACCTCCTGTCCTGGAACAAGACTGTTGATATGGAAGGTATGACCTGGGTTTCGGTCGAGAGCGAAGATGTTGCCAAGAGCTTGTTACCAGGTTACATCACTGTTGTTGTTGTGAGTTTTGTGCCAGGTCTTCGGCTTAGCAAGGGGAGCTTGCAGAGCAATTCCCCTCTCCTTCGCCAAGTTCACCGTCCCTCCCACCACAGGAAGATCTGTCACAGCAAGCTCTTCTCTTTCCCCACTTTCTATCTCTGTCTCTCTTTCTGTCTCACACTCTGAAAGGCCACGCTCTGAACAGTGTTTAACTTTGTGGCACAAATCGTTATCAGTGTCATGTTTGACTTGCGGGGTTGGTGTTTTGAAACGCATCGTTTGTGGTTTAAAGATCTTGCGCTACACTGCTTTTATTGCCATATGTCTAATGGTGTTGCGTAGCCTGGTTGAAGTATGCTGGCCTGACCTGCACTGGAGTACAACAAGGATGAATCCCATAAGTTCTGTCAAAAATGGTCAGGTACCCAACTGTTGTATCCCCTTCTGGACATGGTTGTGGTCACCTACCGGATTTTACATCTGGCTGAAGAAAACGGACACCAGCCCATGGTGTTTGAAAAATGTTCCATATATGAAGCAGTAGGCACTGAAACTAGGAAAACCATTCCATGCGTAGGCCTACACCGAACATTGACAGGAGTGGAAAAGGGGGGGTGGGGTTCAAACACTGTACCTCAGCTCTCTTGTTGCACAACACCACGATGGAGATGTAATCTACTGTGATGTTATGGTGAGGACAGCAGACTCCTGCATTAGGCACCCTTGTTGCCTCAGTGAAGACGATGGCTGCCAGTGAAAGAGTTTGGATGGCTTTGCTGTGTTTGATTGAGCCGCCCCGGACGTTCTGTCAGTGACACACATGACTGAATCACCCTTACCTGTTGGTGCCGTGGAGCGAACTCGAGTGAGGAACGCGTTTTCAGATATTTCAGACATTCCTCCTTCTTTTTAATACCAGATTCCGCCGTTAATCCGAGGGGGATAAAACACTTCAAGCATCACTGAATAGAAACTAATTTGACCAGGCGTTTGTTCCTCGTCACTGGTCTAATGCGCCCGGCCGCACCACACTCAAAACAAATGAATGCTGAGGAAAAGCCCTGGTTGGTGGACGTGCCTGATGACCTCAGCCGGGGCAAAGCGCGGTTCTGCGCATGCGTGTGCTGTGGCGGTCTCCTCCCGGCGGGGGTTGGGGTAGGAGGAGGCGGCTCTGCTGCTGCTTCAGCTGCTGCGTTCGTTCCTCTTCGCTGCCCCCGAGCCTCCCTCCCCTGGCTGCCGGCCTCCCCCGCACCCCGTGGCGCTCGTGCTCCGGCTGAGGCCTCCCGCCGCTGACCTCCTGTCAGGGAGCCTTGGCATAACGAAGTCAGCAGGGCCGTTGCCGTCTGGTCTTCATCGTTCCTGCCCCGGCCAAGGTTCCCTAATTAAGATGCTCGGCCCGCAGATTATGAAGCGTCTGGATCATTAGCACCGGGTCAAATGGCATTGGTTTCAATGTCGCTGACGGAGCACATGCCTTCCGCGTGTCAGCCGTCAGCTGGCCGCCCTCTCAAGGCGAGCTGACGGGGGTCTGGCTGCGTCATCGTCCCTGCTTCATCCCGTTAGGATGCAGCGGATCACTGCTACTTGACTGCAGGTCAGAAGGGTATCTTCTGTCGTAGAATGGCCCTTCGTTTTAGGGTAATGCGGCTTGTTTACTGGCAACAGCTGGGGGATTCCTTTTGTAAACTGAAGAAAATTTGACCATTAGTATTTTATTTAGTCGTTCTAAGTGAGTGTTAAGCTCTGACCTCGGTGTCATCTAGAAAAAGAAATGTAGAATGAGAACTGTCATTAGCAGGTCTCGACTGGTCTCAATAAAAGAAAAAAAGAATTCTTCAAACTTTGTGTTCTAGTACGGTCTAATCATCAGCGACATGTGGACAGTAAGTGGTAGGGGGTCCATTACCATTGTTTTATCTTCCCAGCTCGGCTCCCCCTCCAGTTAGATCTGCAGGGTATGACCTAGTGTTAGTATCTCTGGGAAGGGCATTCCTGCTGCTCCTCAGGCCCTCCGAGGCCTGAGGTGTATTCATTACATCAGGCGGGTGTGTGAGAACACACACACCAGGGAGATTCCACTCGGTTTCTGCAGGGCTTCCTCTCTGCTACTGCGCCGTGTAACTTACACAGGGGCTTCTTTTGCATTGCCATCTACCTTCGT